>MJUT01023520.1:642198-654296 GCA_002080005.1 Gigantidas platifrons
TAAGCTTAAAGTGTAAATAAAATAAACATAGTGTTTAAGAAAATCTACAATATACATTTTTAAATATGTTTAAATATTAAGTTAAATAATAAAAGAAGACATTATTTTCTTTAAACAGATGATCATTCAAGGGTAATTCTAGAAACAGATCATGGATCAGGAAAGTCTGACTATATCAATGCTAATTACATTGACGTGAGTATGACTGGTATTAAACGTTTGTCGTGAAATTGTAAATTGTTTTCCTTGTCGCAGTCAGGAGAACATATTCCATAAAGCTAAACAGACAAGCTGGTATATCTGATGTCTTTTATATTAACAAAGGTGTTACTGAAAATAGATGTGTAATAAGAGCTTAATAAGTTAATTTGAATCTGATTGGCTAATCTGCCTGGAGCAACATTGGAAATACATGATAACCTGGGTTGGAATTGTGACGAAGCCATCGTATTCATTCGCTACAGACAAATTCAAATAGTACAATGAAATAATTGCTATTAAAATCGAGGATTCATCAAATTTTGTTGCAAAAATTAAAGTATAAAGAAATATTGGAATTTTTTTTTACAGTTATACTTTGGATTATTTTCGCTTTTCATAAACCGTTTACTCGTTTATTAAGCGTAAATTGGGCAAGACCAGGTTATATAGTATAACTTGTTCAAAAATTGAAAATGTTCCTTAAATAATTAAAGCAGATAATTATAATTAGTAAAGTAAGCATATACTTCTTGTGTGTAAAACTGTAATAATAGGAATGGTCTTATCAGATTGATTCTCCTTTCAGGGTTTTGAAAAAAACAAATGTTACATCGCATCTCAAGGTAATTATACACTGTTAGTGGAAGAATATCATGTCCTATAGATACTATATGTTTTGTGAATTTATATATCAGTATATATTAGTAAATTGTATCCCTCGCTTCTGGCTCGGGATAAAATACTAATATCCCCCAATCCATGTTAAAACTCCCAACACATTCTGGTTTCCATGATGTATTTCTTAATTGGGAACTGTCAGTTTCAATAATAGATATATTTAATAAACCATGTCAGTGCCGAAACACCGACCACTGGGGGACTAATAGTCCACCAGCAGAGGTATCAACTCATGATATATCAATCACGCTTCTGTTCAAATTGTGGTAGCTACACATTTTTTAAATGATATCTTCATATACATTACAATCATTCTATCATAAACAGTCGGAATATTTCGAATAATGGAAAACGGAAGACTACTGCTATTACATTAGATAGCGTTTGTACTACTGCCTCTAAAAGCAACAAAATATTACTGTGTTAATTCATATATATAATTGAAATGAATCACTTATTAATCGACTAATCATTTGACTGTTCTGTCAGGGACCGTCGTGGTTGGGATTGTATGGTAGTTGGATCTACAACTACCTATGCAATCGATGCATATCACGATTAAAGTTGTGAGTTCGAATCCCGATCAAACGAGGTTTGCTCGATACAGTATTATGTGATAAAGAAGTTTGTTTGTGAGAGGTCGGTGGTTTTCTCCGGGTCCTCTGGTTTCCACCACTCAATAAACGCTGATCGCCACAATATAGCTCAAATTATTTTTGAAAGTGGCGTTAAGCACCTTATAAGCCTAATCCTAGCCCTGTATTGGAGTGTATTACATTGTAATATTTTACAGGTCCGACAAAGATTACTATTACAGACCATTGGAGAATGATTTGGCAGAACAACGTAAAGAAGATTGTAATGTTGACAAATCTAGAAGAATCAGGAAAGGTTATTAATTTATACTTTTTAGTTCAATTTCTATATTTTCTTTACAATTTTGTTTGCCTTTCTGGGGCCGTCGTGGTTGTGATCTTAAGGTAGTTGGATATACAACTACATGGGCAATCAATACCTATCACCACTGAAGTTGTGAGCTCGAATCCCGCTCATGGCGGAGTGTACACGATACAACATTATGTGATCAAGTTTATCAGTGACGGGGTCAGTGGTTTTCTCCGGTTTCCTTCCACCTATAAAGTTGAGATATTGTGGAAATTGACGTTAAACACCATAATCTAACCTTGTTTTACTTTTGTGTGTAAAAAGTCAAATGTTTATGACATCTTTCTGTCAATTATGTTCTTTATAGGTGTATACTTTGTTTTAAATATATAAACAAGAATAAACGGTTAGTGATATTGTTGCATATTAATCGATCATAGATGTTAATTATGTTTAGATATCTAATTTGTATCACTGGACCGATATCTCTGCTGATGGATTATTAGTCTAAGAAGGTATGATCCACCCAATAGTCAATGTTTCCTCACATGCATTGTTTATCAGATATATTTATATATTACTGAAAAGGGCCCGGGTGGCTCAATGAGTTAAGTAGTTGGATATTCTAACAACTCATACAAGTCTATCACCAATACGGCGTGGGTTTGCACTCTGCTTTGAAAATTACTAAAAGGGTGCACTCGACTCGCAGTAGCAAGTGTTAAAGCTTACCAGTTGATTGCCCATGGTCGGTGGTTCTCTCCGGGTGCTCCGGCTTCTTCCACCACTAAAACTGCTCGTCACGATATAGCTGAAATATTGCTGAAAGTGGCGTTAAAACACTAAAAATCAAATCATATATTACTGAAATCTTTAATTTCTAAATAATGTAATTATTATTAAAACTAAGATTCCCTTTAGTACTATGGTTTTTTAATATTATTGAGATTTTCAATGTTTTTAATTTGAGTATGTGATGAAGATTATTCCAGAAAACGTCCTGTAAATGTGATATATATGTTGTCATTATATACTTTATGGGATCATAGGGTTAGAGTAAGGGTTATGTTGTTTAACGCCACTTCGTTAGTGCTGATAAACATTGATTACATAGACATCACAACGTTAGAGCTGATAGACACTGATTACATAGACATTACAACGTTAGAGCTGATAGAAACTGATTACATAGACATCACAACTTTAGTGCTGATGGACACTGATTACATAGACATTACAACGTTAGAGCTGATAGACACTGATTACATAGACCTCACAACGTTAGTGCTGATAGACACTGATTACATAGACATCATAACGTTAGTGCTGATGGACACTGATTACATAGACATTACAACGTTAGAGCTGATAGACACTGATTACATAGACATCACAACGTTAGAGCTTATATACACTGATTACATAGACATCACAACGTTAGTGCTGATAGACACTGATTACATAGACATCACAACGTTAGTGCTGATAGACACTGATTACATAGACATCACAACGTTAGAGCTGATAGACACTGATTACATAGACATTACAACGTTAGAGCTGATAGACACTGATTACATAGAACCTCACAACGTTAGTGCTGATAGACACTGATTACATAGACATCACAACGTTAGTGCTGATAGACACTGATTACATAGACATCACAACGTTAGAGCTGATATACACTGATTACATAGACATTACAACGTTAGAGCTGATAGACACTGATTACATAGACATCACAACGTTAGAGCTGATATACACTGATTACATAGACATCACAACGTTAGAGCTGATAGACACTGATTACATAGACCTCACAACGTTAGTGCTGATAGACACTGCGTACATAGACCTCACAACGTTAGAGCTGATATACACTGATTACATAGACCTCACAACGTTAGTGATGATAGACACTGATTACATAGACATCACAACGTTAGAGCTGATAGACACTGATTACATAGACCTCACAACGTTAGAGCTGATATACACTGATTACATAGACCTCACAACGTTAGTGCTGATATACACTGATTACATAGATATCACAACGTTAGAGCTGATAGACACTGATTACATAGACATCACAACGATAGTGCTGATAGACACTGATTACATAGACATCACAACGATAGTGCTGATAGACACTGATTACATAGACCTCACAACGTTAGTGCTGATAGACACTGATTACATTGACATCACAACGTTAGAGCTGATAGACACTGCTTACATAGACATCACAACGTTAGAGCTGATAGACACTGATTACATAGACATCACAACGATAGTGCTGATAGACACTGATTACATTGACATCACAACGTTAGAGCTGATAGACACTGATTACATAGACGTCACAACGTTAGTGCTGATAGACACTGATTACATAGACCTCACAACGTTAGAGCTGATAGACACTGCTTACATAGATATCACAACGTTAGAGCTGATATACCCTGATTACATAGACTTCACAACGTTAGTGCTGACAGACATTGATTACATAGACCTCACTACGTTAGTGCTGATAGACACTGATTACATAGACATCACAACGTTAGTGATGATGGACACTGATTACATAGACATCACAACGTTAGTGCTGATGGACACTGATTACTTAGACATCACAACGTTAGTGCTGATGGACACTGATTACATAGACATCACAACGTTAGTGCTGATAGACACTGATTACATAGACATCACAACGTTAGTGCTGATGGACACTGATTACATAGACATCACAACATTAGTGCTGATGGACACTGATTACATAGACCCCACAACGTTAGAGCTGATAGACACTGCTTACATAGACATCACAACGTTAGAGCTGATATACCCTGATTACATAGACCTCACAACGTTAGTGCTGACAGACACTGATTACATAGACTTCACTACGTTAGTGCTGATAGACACTGATTACATAGACATCACAACGTTAGTGCTAATGGACACTGATTACTTAGACATCACAACGTTAGTGCTGATGGACACTGATTACATAGACATCACAACGTTTAGTGCTGATAGACACTGATTACATAAACATCACAACGTTAGTGCTGATGGACACTGATTACATAGACATCACAACATTAGTGCTGATGGACACTGATTACATAGACCTCACAACGTTAGGGCTGATAGACGCGGATTGCATAAACCTCACTACGTTAGTGCTGATAGACACTGATTACATAGACATCACAACGTTAGTGCTGATGGACACTGATTACATAGACTTCACAACGTTAGTGCTGATGGACACTGATTACATAGACCTTACAACGTTAGTGCTGATAGACACTGATTACATAGACCTCACAACGTAAGTGCTGATAGACACTGATTACATAGACCTCACAGCGTTAGAGCTGATAGACACTGATTACATAGACCTCACAACGTTAGTGCTGATATACACTGATTACATAGACCTCACAACGTTAGTGCTGATAGACACTGATTACAAAGACATCACAACGTTAGTGCTGATGGACACTGATTACATAGACATCACAACGTTAGTGCTGACTGATACTGATTACATAGACATCACAACGTTAGTGCTGATAGAGACTAATTACATAGACCTCACAACGTTAGTGCTGATGGACACTGATTACATAGACATCACAACGTTAGTGCTGATAGAGACTGATTACATAGACCTCACAACGTTAGAGCTGATAGACACTGATTAAATATACCTCACAACGTTAGTGCTGATAGACACTGATTACATAGACCTCACAACGTTAGTGCTGATAGACACTGATTACATTGACCTCACTACGTTAGTGCTGATAGACACTGATTACATATACTTCGCAACGTTAGTGCTGATAGACACTGATTGCATTAGACCTCACAACGTTAGTGCTGATAGACACTGATTACATAGATAGTTTGTACGATCACGACCACTACAGCTCCTCTTATAGGTTTATTCCACTTTATATGTAGTAAATATATTAAATACATGATGATCCAAATTAAGATATACATTTGTATGTAGATATTTTTACTTTTTAAGTTTTATATCTATTTAGGCTAAATGTAATAGATACTGGCCAGTTGGTGGTAAACCAATGACACATGGAAGCCTAGTCCTTACACTAGTGACAGAAAAAGAAAGAACAGCTTATGTAACAAGGGAAATATCTGTTATGAACAAAAAGGTTGGATTCGTATTACATAAATTTTTTTGTTCGAATTCTGTATTTGATCAAAAACAAAAAAACGAAGAACTCCTTCCTCGCCTGTTACTTAATCCCCATGAACCAGTTTCAACAAATGAGGGTTATTTCCATTCCCGAATCTGAAATCAACACAGAAATATGTCAAGAATATACGTGTTTTTTGCTATTTTGCTTTATTTTTTGCTTGTTTTGTTTTTTTCTTTGTAGGTTATTTGCATTTGAATCCAGCACGATAAACATGTTCATATGTACCCTGTATTTTGATTTATAACGGGGACATTTCCAGTCGAACATCTGAATTAGTTATTACGTGTCTAACAATATTTCACTTATATCCTTCCAGTCAGTTTAGTTGTAGGGTAAACCGTAGTACTTGGGTTGTAACCACCCGGCTGCCACAAGTCACTGGCAAGGCTATTGTCAACACAACTGAATCTAGTATATTCCGCCACGGGCGACAATCAAACTCCCAAACTTTATCATAGGTAGGTGTTGATTGATATATAGGTAGATGTACATCTAACTACTTACCATACAAATAATGTTCTGTTGATCAGCCGGTTTTGGAAGATCCATAAACCGTTATATTAATGTGTATTTTGGTTAATCTGTGTCACATATAAAACAGAAGCTGTATAAAATGACATACTTGCGCAAAGATGGCTAACACGTATACTTCCTGCTATCGATAGCATTGCATCTTCTTTTCCAAAGTGTTCCTTATATCCTTATATGAATTCACAAATCCTTATATGAATTCACAACGAGAACACATGTACTTAGTAAATCTATATGCAATTATTACAATATGATTATTGGCATGTAATCTACCACAATCTAGACAGAAGAGAAGAGAGTTGTAATCCAGCACCACTTTACAGCTTGGCCAGATCATGGAACACCGGATCCACTTTATCTAGTACTATTTCACAGACATGTCACGACAGACCATAATCCAACGGAAAGTAGTCCACTTCTGGTTCACTGCAGGTAAGCATGTAATATTTAAACTAAAATCACATCTATACCAATATATTTTTTTTATTATGCCGTACAAAATTCAATATGATCACCCATAGATACCTATTGCATCCCGTTCTTTTGGTCTTAATGAATCATGTCTGTCGCGCTATATCAAAGTATGTTCTGGACTTTACAGTATGCTTTGTTTGCCACATATTTGTCCTGGCGTGTGGTAAATTGTGTATGGAATGACTGCTGACATTACAGATTTGATATTATATGTTACGTCATGATTATAATATACATAAGCCAGCCCAATGAATAAAGAATAAAATATTGAAGCTTAAGTAAGTTCTTATGAAAGTATTTACTAAAGGTAATTGGTAAGAAAATGACATGCAAAATTCAGAAAAAAACATTTTTTTTTTCGCCCGGATTGATAATCAACATTTTCAATTTTAATGCATTGGGCTATACATTAATTGTACAACTATGCTCGATCTTTAGTTTTCTGTGTAATGTATTTTAGATCGTTGTTTATCTTTTGGGTTTTTTTCTTTTAACTATTGTGCTTTCTGTCTTTCAATTTACGGATTCTGATCACCCTTTCGAATCTTCAAAGTCTTCTTCCTATTAAGCTATTTGCAATATTTTAATTATTGTTATTAGATTATCAGTGATAATAGAAATTAAACGAACGAATCCATTGTGAAAAATATAGGTCAACAACTTCAACAATACCAACACAACTAACAACTACCTCTCACCACAAAACATTAATCATAAAAAAACTTCGGCATATACTGATGGAAATTCATATCCTTGTATAGAACCGACCGATTCAAACACAGGTTAATTTGATCCAAACTCTCCACCCCTTATGACTAAATATCCAACGACGATATAGATATAAGGAAACAATTATAAAACCTGGACTGATTCACTTCAACACTCAAACAAACCACAGAATATAGCAGGAAATGAACGACATCATAAACATCATCAGTACAATAGCAAAGTCATTAAATGATCCATACTTAACATATTGTAAAAAATATTGCACTAATTCGCTTCCACTCAAAGAGACCACACAATATAAAAAAGCGTTGAATTACATTATAAACATCATCAGTACAATAGGAGAGTCACTGAATGTTCGTGCACTTAAAATATTATGTACATATTTCAGTGCTGGTATTGGTCGAACCGGGACATACATTGCACTAGATGCGTTGTTGGAGGAAGGGCATACCACTGGCTATGTTAATATTGCCAAGTTTCTAATGAAAATGAGATACAGTCGAATGAATATGATCCAGACTCCTGTAAGTAAAACAATATATTTGTCGAACGTTTCATACGAATATATAAATGTTATGTTGTCTGCTTCAAATTACGCTGGGGGCCGTCGTGATCGTATGGTAGTTGGATTTACAACTACCTATGTAATCAGTGTCTATCACCACTAACGTTGTGAGTTCTAATCCCGCTCAGGCGATGTGTACTCGATACAAAATTGTGTGATAAAGTTTATCAGTGACTTGACGCAGGTGGGTGATTTTCTCCGGATTCTCCGTTTTCCTCCACCAAGAAAACTGACCGCCACGATATAACTGAAGTATTGTTGCAAGTGGCGTTACACACCATAAGCTAATTGCACCTTAAATTACGTCGAATATTGAAATAAGTCATGGAGTTTGTGTAATTAATCAACATATATTTTTACAGCACCAATACGTCTGTCTACATTACGCTTTACTTGAAGCGTTTACAATGAAGGACACCACTATTCAGAAAGACAAGTTCAATGATGTATGGAGAAATATCCAGTCAGACAAACGTCCCATTAATCAGCAAAGGATTAACGAAGAATTTAAGGTACGGAGTCTAAGGAGCAGTAAATAACTTATCATACGGTTTGTAACTAGAGTAACACGACGGATGCCACTATTGGAGCAGGAACTACTTATCCTTCCAGAGCACCTGCGTTCACCCCGGTTTTATGTTGAGTTCGTGTTACTTGATCAATAGTTTACTGTGTATTGATTTGTAGATCGTTGTTTGTCCTTTTGTGCTTTTTTGCCCATTGTGTGGACTGGCCTTCTTTGAATTACCTTTGTTTTCTTCAAACTCTCCGTAAATGTTGTTGGAAATGCCCAAATATTAGATATTTCACTTACCATGATGCATATTCAAATGTTAATTTATCAAGAAATCGTTTTTCATGATAGTTGTACTGTTTTAGTATAAAATATTATTATTTATTTATGTAAAACTATATTTCTCACTTAATCAATAGACGTCAGAGAATACCGAAGTTGCAATAAAATAAAGACAATCCAGAGAAACTGGCAACATAGAGTACACAAGACAAATACACACAAAACAAACACACAACACACTATGTGTTGTACACCACTATACGCAAACACACATAAATAACGTAAATAAGACACGAGCCCTCCTAACTTCTCATATTCTATGCTATCATGTTTAGATGTTGGAAGCCAAGAAATCTGAGCACGAATCTCCGGAATATATGGCAGCCATGAGCACCGAGAACATCAATAAAAACAGAGATCGAAATAGTGTTGCCAGTTAGTATTATTAGATTAATAAGAAGTGTTGTATTGCTGGCATTGGTTTGTGAATGATGCATTTTATATGCACAATGCGCTGTGATGTATCTGGTATATAATTTTACTTTAGGTACCAGTCGAGCATTACTCGTGGTATGCTGTCTAAACATACTGTTCATTAGTAAAAAGGTATATTTCATTGTAGATAATGTTGCTATGTTTAAAGTAAAGTAACACTATGTGGTCTAACATCTGTGATAAGCAAATAATTTAAATTGCAATTATATCCCATAGAGCCCGTATGTTTACTAAATACATGATTTAAATATCTACTGGCATTTCATAGAAATACATTACTGGTATGTTATCTAGTATTTGACATTCTGACCACAAATTGAGAGAGAAAACAAAAATGGAGGAAAACGTGGAATTGTTTCCTCCTTTCTTCTTAAATTTTTATTCCATTGTATTTTGGATTATGAGAATAAAGATTATATATATATACATGAGCCATTCTCGAGGTTCATTTAAATATAAAACCACTAATACAAGACTATACCATGACATAAGATGACCGAGGAGATAAAAGTTATGGTGTTTAACGCCAATTTCAACAATATTTCAGTTATATCGTGGCCGTCAGTTTCATTGTTGGAGGAAACCGGTGCACCCAAAGAAAACCACTGACCCGCCGTAAGTCACTGACAAATTTTATCACATAATGTATCGCCTGAGTGGTATTCGAAATTAGAACGTTAGCAGTGATATTCACTGATTGCATAGGCAGTTGTAAATCCAACTACCATGCGATCACGACCACCACGGATAATATAAATATGTATAAAAAAAGACAGCCCAGTACAACTGTATGGGTTTTCAGCATTTTTCACAGGTTGATTACACGCTGCTTAATTCAAGTGGACAATATAACAATCACATCGATTTACGTTTTCGTATTGCCAACTTTTCTTTACAGTGGACAGTACAAGGCTGTACCTTATGACGTTCGAGAAAGGAAGATCAAACTTTATCAATGCAGTTCAGGTTCCTGTATGTAAACTTACAGTAACATTTCTATATCAGTTTTATATATTGTATATTTTCATTTATTTAGTATATTCATCAATGCTATGTTTATTCTTGAATCTTGATTAAATATATGACTTAAAATAAACCACATCAGTGGTGTAATGATCAGCATGATCGCCTCGTGTATCGTAGGTCATGAGTTCGAGTCCCGGTCGGGTATGACCAAAAACTATAAAAATGGTATTTGTTGCTTCAACGCTAAACACGCGGCATTAAGGAGCAAAGACGGGATGGCTCGGAATCAGAATAATGTGTCCGAGTGAAGCGACATGTCTATCAATGGACTGTTGTTTCAGTGAGCTAGCAATATAAAATCTCAACACAGCATATTGCGCTAGTACAAAGCGGACTTCATCATCAGAGCCATGTGGTATTACTCAATAGTTTTAGTAAACACCGCCTTTCCTATCAACGGGTGGTATTGTACGCATAGCGACGATAATGCCACCTGCTCAGACCGAAGTTTGTCGAACACCGAAAAATACCACCTGTTCCGACCTAGTTTTACTGATTATTAAAATGCTGAAATATACTTGTATTTATTAATGATATACCGATATTATTTGTTTAAGAATGAAAACATGCTGCCTTTAGTTGAGGGTACTACCACACTCAGAAAACAAATATCACCATCGATTTATCTCGGGTGAAATTGTTTTCGTTGTATGGTAATCTACCATAACACCCTCAACTAAAGGCAGCATGTTTATAATATCATTTTAAGACGTTCAACGTTTTGTGTTTATGTTTCTAGTGATACTGATAGATGAATGAGAACAAACTGAGAATAGCTTTGAAATATTTGAGCATGCACAATCATTCCAACTATATTTTTTACTTTAAAGGAGATGATTGTGATAATTTTGATAAATGGTGGAACTTTTTGAAAGAATGAATATCAAGTTCGGTATTAGAGATTTTCTCTTTCACCGTTTCCTTTTAATATTGAGCCACTGGTTCTTTAATGTGTTCCGCGCATTATTGGTATGAAGCTTTTGCAGTTTAAATTAACAAACTATTGTTTACATATGTTTCACATATTTTGATAAGAACCCCGTAATTGTCCCGTGATTATTTATTAAGTAATATTTCTGATAGCTTCCAATCGTAAATAAGCGTTAGTGAATATCGATTGATTGATTAAATGATTGTGTTTAAAGCCACTTTCAGCAGCAATATTTCAGCTATATCATGGCGATCAGTTTTAGTGGTGGAAGAGGCCGGAGTACCCGGCGAGAACCACCTACCATGGGCAAGCAACTAGTAAACTTTATCACTCGCGGCTGCGAGTCGAATGCACCCTTTTTTGTAACTTACAAAGCTGGGCGCGAACCCACGCCGTATTGGTGATATGCTTGTAAGATTGTTAAGTAATCCTACATAACTCATTGAGCCACCCGGGTCCGTAGAAAATATCGAAGGGGCAATCAATCAAAAATGGACATTCCAGAGAAACTGGCAACAAGACGAAGACAAAAAA
>MJUT01023520.1:654530-715255 GCA_002080005.1 Gigantidas platifrons
ACAAACAAACAGAAATAACAGAAATAAGACATGAACCCTCCTACAAACAAACATAAATAACACAAATAAGACATGAACCCTCCTACAAACAAACATAAATAACACAAATAAGACATGAACCCTCCTACAAACAAACATAAATAACACAAATAAGACATGAACCCTCCTACAAACAAACATAAATAACACAAATAAGACATGAACCCTCCTACAAACAACTGGAGGTAACGAAGAACCGAACATCTTTTTATTCTGTCAGTTGGATAGTTTGAATACAATTTATCTGGAGTTTAATTAATGTTATTACAATTATTTAAACTATTTCAGTCATACACAACATTTGTGGGATATCTTGCAACACAGTTACCACTGCCTGATACTAAAGTGGATTTCTGGACCATGATTAGAGATCACAGCTCGTCAACGATAGTTTTAATCCTGAATGATCAAAAAGAGGTACATAATGACATGAAATTAAAATAACATACATGTACAATAATTTTTTGTGAAAATTTTCGATTTTTGAACAGAATGTTTTGATAATATGGGGGTTGGTTTATAAACAATTAAGCAATATTTCAATATATGATTGTGCTCCGTTTCATTGGTTAAGTACATTGAGAAAACTACCTACTTTTCGAATGTAACACATAGTTTTTTATCGAGTACACTTCGCCATCTGAAGGACCACAGTCGTCTCTTCTAACTTAGGAAGTTGAAATAATATGTTGTGGTTGTTTATGATTTTGAACCTACAATGTCCCTTTTGAAACATTTTGCCAATATCCAGAAATATTTGAAGATACCAAAAATGTAATTCGAAGCCGTAAGTCGAGGAGGTACATACAATACATTGGCCAAAAGAAAAAAACCAAGCGAACTCCACAAAATTTACGAATTGTATTTTTTTCATGTAAATTAATTGATACACTAAGTAGCATTAAGAAGAGATTGAAGATGCCAAAGGGGTAATCAGAATCCGTAAATCGAAGGACAAACAACACAATGGACAATAGAAAAAGAAGCAAAAGGACAAACAAGGACCTCCAAAACATACACATAAAACTAAAGATCGAGTTTATACTTTGATTGTATCGAAATATGAATTTTGTTATGCTATATGATACACGTATGTAGAAGGCTTCGTTTTATATTTATATATAATTTAATTTGATTTGAATATTTCAATCTGATTGGCTATCCACTTGGAGAAAATTTTGGTTATATTCGATAACCTGGGTTGGTATTGTGACGTCACCAACGTGTTCATCCGCGAACGACAAATTCAAATAGTCACATGAAAAAATCGTAATTAAAATTGAGGAATCATTAAATTTTGTTGTAAAAATAAAATTATAAGGAATATTTGAAATTGTTGAACAGCTTATACTTGCATAACCTGGTTTGGGTCAGTTTACGCTTTTCATAAACCGCTTCGTATAACCTGTTCAACAATTTCAAATATTGCTTTAATATATATGTATATATACTTTAATCTTGACAGGCTGATCTGGTTTATACAGCAACGACAGACTCCTTTACTTGTGGTCAATTTACCATGAAAATTACAAAACGAGACCAAGGAGAACTTGACATTACAGAAGCAACACTGATTATGTCAAAGAAGGTGAAATATAAAGTATAAACTTCTAAGAAATATAAAAAGGATATATTTCTAAGCAGTTTTATGAAATACATTTACTAACAAATACACCATTTCATGTTTTATTTTTTTTATACGAAATAATGTTTGCATGGTGTTTGCATTATAGATGATGACAATAACAATCAGGTGAAATTCTCTCGGAACAACAGACAATTTTGATTTAATGACATTCAATGAATGTTTAAAGTAGAATGTTGATTTGCTTGCTATGGCAATCAATTAATTCTGTGCTTTTTTCTTTATATCAGAAACACAGTTTGCAAAATCTACATCATATGTTTTTAATCGTCGTTTCATTCGAAGATAATTTGATTTTATGATGTAATAATCAATGTATTGGGAGATACCCTAATTTTATGATGTAATAATCAATGCATTGGGAGATACCGTAATTTATATATAGATTCTCTTTCAGATGCCCGTGGGTTACGATATTTCTCCACTCAAGAGAGTTAAAATTTTGAATTTAACTCTCGATGGTGGAGAAATATCGTAACCCACATGGGCAACTGAACGAGAATTTGCTTCTCCCATTATTTAACACGAACTTTATTTCAAAATTTGAAATTGATGCGGGGAAAGGCAAGATACATTTAATCCTCTAGAGGATTACATATTTTTCCACCACTGGTTCAACGGGGTTAAAACGCCGTAATAATGGGAGAAATTGTAATTATCAGTTCACTGGGGGATAATCATATTTGTGTTGCAATGGTGAAATCATAAGGAAATACACTAATTGCATTGGAATCAAAAGACATGATTCAAATTTTATCATTTGACATTTGCTGAAATATTTATTTTCTTTGAAATACATTTCAGGACGACAAACCAAAAGAAATAGCCATATACCAAACCGTATGTGAAAAAATGCCAGATCCTAACGTTCTGTGTAAACTGGTTGATTTAATATCTACAAGAATCAGTATGTCTCCTGATCCAGTTACTGTTGTCAGCAGGTAGGTAGATACACATAATACCTCTACTTTACAAAATAGCGACAAGTAGCAGTGTATATAGTGATCCATACACACGAGAATCCAATTTTGTATGAACATTTGACGAATATGTTACACGTATACAAACACTTCAATACACAGAAAAGTCCAACATTTGATTCTAATGTACATTTTTTAGTTTTGTTTCTTGACTTTAGTATACAACAAAGATTCGTCATGACATCATAAATCAGATTCATAACATGATCACGTAATGGAGTATTATATTGTCATGTGAAAGGAAATCATTTGAAATAGGCATGAACAATGATATTCCCTAATGAAACTGAATGTTCGTACCTCAATTACACGTTATCGGTGACTGACATAATACAACCCAAGTCAAAATAGCGCTTTTTCTAAGGTTTCAAGTTATGAGGAGGTTCGAGTTCACCATTTCGAGCACCATATCCTACAAACAGCTTTTATGGGTGTTGGGGTTGTCCGATTTTGTTTTTTTTCTTTTGTACCCCTTTAAATGTCCCCAGAATTCTATTTCAACGACTCTCGCAACTCATGAGTTTTTGGCCTCAAACCAGCATATCAAAAACATGCAAAATCTCTGATTGGTTTGACATCACACCTGAATTATTAGAATCCAAACCTGACACATACCACGGTAGGAAAATGATATAGTTCTAGTATTATATGGAAATATACTTGTATTATACTGTCTTCATTAGATTCATATAAACAAGTTTTTCTATGTCTCCATCAGTGATGGTGCACAGAATTGTGGGTTGTTCTGTACATTTACCAATGCAGTGTCCAGTATGAAGATCGACGAGACAGCAGATATCTTCCAGCTTGTCCGGCTTCTGCAGTTAAGACGTCCTGATTTTTTTGCAGACTTTGTAAGTACAAAAGTATGAATCTATATTTAACTTGGTGCTATGTTATCACTCTAATGATATATCTCTTATGATGAGTCATCATATTTGGTATCCAGTTAATTTAAATACGGGGAGGGGGGGGGGGCGGATGGCTCAATGAGTTAGGTCGCTGGATCTAACAACTCATACAAGCCTATCACCAATACTGCGTGTGTTCGCGCCCGGCTTTGTATCCAGTTAATTTAAATACGCCATTCGTATATACGATTTTGTACTAATTTGAAGAAATTGAAGATAAGGAATTGCCTACTATCTGTTTCTTTGTCCAATCTTTCATTCTTAGCCATTTTAAGAAATAACGTTGAAATAACGATGGTCCACAATTCAGCCAATAAAAACAAAGCAAACAACCACCTTCGACTTTAAATCAATGAACACAAGAAAATCCACCTCATCCAGGTCCTGGTTTGAGACAGGCACAAAGATGTGGTGGGTTACAACCTGAATATAATTTACCTTTTCACCTTTAAGAATCCTCCCTGTCACAGATGACCAAAGATGTATCCAGACACGTGTCGTGCGCACTACATTTGATATATACGTTTGTATTCTGAATGTTGTAAAATTCCTGTCCTTTGATATGGTTTATCATTGCATCTTATACAAGAGTAACACGACGGATGCCACAAGTGGTACAATAATATTCATGCTTTCTGTCAAACATATGGTATTGAATATTTTGATGCAATAGTGTAACATGAAATAATGTCCGCCGTGAAATAGTGTCCCCCTTACAATTGTATCCTATGATAAAGTCCGAGGACGGAATAAAGCACAGCGATGACTTTGTTCGGTCTGTGTAAGGTTTTTCATTACAAATATAACACAACTTGAAACAATTTCACAGGACACTACTATTATGTCTTACAATGGTAATTTGCTACATTGGCTAAGCTTAAATTTAGAACTATGTTGTTTTTATTACAGGAGGAATATCGCCTTTGTTATGAAGCTTTGAATATCTACATAGAATCTTCAAATGTGTATGCCAACTTCTAACTCAGTACAAACGATATGAAATAACAGATAAATGATAGACTTTACTTACTCACTTGTTCTGGTGACGATTGCACTTCCAATCGATAGTTACATTTATCTTCTGGAAATCATATACATGTACAGTCTAGTGATTATTTTATCATAAAGAATTGGTCAGTTGAGGAAAGTGTACCTCCTTACTACATAAAATACTTTACACAATTCCTTTTGTTCGAAAACAAATATTTTACATGTACATAATTATATATATGCTTTTTTGTTTTCCTGTGACACTTATGGCGTATTGATTAATAAGGTTACTTCTCCCCTATGACAAATACTGTAATTATAAAATTGATAACCGGTGAAATTAAATGATTTACAAATAATCAGAAATGTGTTTATTTAGCTGGCTTCTTAGCAAAGTATAATATGATCAAATTAATCGTAAAATATTGTAACACCAATTAAAAACAATTAGTATTATTTTTCTAAACATTATATTTATTAAATGTGTTTATTTAGATGTTTTCTTATTGAAGTATATGATTAAAGTATGGATTGAAACACTAAAACAATTAGTATTAGTAGTCAAGAGTTGTTTTCTTTATCATTTTTCTAAAAATGATATTCCATACAACAGAAACTTCATATATCGATTGTTATAAAACAAGTTTCGTTTGTAGAAATTTTGGTGACTCTCTGACTACCCGTACAGTAATAATCACCTCAACTAGAAATTCAGAGGATGTATTTACCATAATATTATTGGCATAATTGTAATCTTTTAGTATTATTTCTTCAAGATATGGAGAAATAATTAGAAATGCAAAAATGAAATGGAATTCAATACCACACTTTGAAAATCCAATGGAACAAAATGGTAGAAAGATGCAAAATCGATACCCCTAAAGACCATGCACAGAAGCTGCAGTGACATGAGCTGCCATTCAAAAGTTTATTAAACCCTTAAATTGGTTGAAAGATGCTTCTTTTCTGAAGTGATCTGACAGCGCATTCCAAATTTCTGAGGCATACTATCTAAAAGAGTTCAATCCATACCGGGTACTCTTGATTGTTGGTATATGTGCTGTATTGCTGTAACTAAAATCATATCAATTTTTATTCCAAACTACAAGATCAAGTCTGTCCTTATTTTTAATTTTAAATGATTGAATAGCTATTGTACTGATGCGTCTAATCTTTAAAGTAGGTGATCTTGAAATAACCAAAAGTTCCTCATATGTGGAGTGGCTTCCATTGTATATAACGATTAGTGCTTTTTCTTGAATTTTTTCTACATTTTTAGGTTAGATTCATAACAAAAATGCCAAATTACTGAACATTAGTTAAATTTTGATAGATTATATGAGTGATCTGTAGTTAAATTGGTGTACTCGATACACCATTATGTGATAATACTTGTCAGTGCCTTGCGGCAGGTCGGTGGTTTTCTCTGGGTACTCGGTTTCCTCCACCAATAAAACTGACCGCTACGATATGACTGAAATATTATTTAAAGTGGAGTGAAGCACCATTACATTAACCCTATGGTTAACCTGCCTAATATATGATGATAATATATTGTTAGCTTTGCCTAATTGCTTACGTTATTTGTGTTTGTTTGCATATAATGGTGTCCTACGCCTACTGTGTCCTGGTTTTGCTTTGTTTGTCTTCGTCCTCAGCCGCAAGTGATAAAGTTTACCAGTTATGGTCGGTGGTTCTCTCCGGGTACTGCGGCTTATTCTGCCACTAAAACTGGTCGCCATGATATAGCTGAAATACTGCTGAAAGTGCGTTAAGCACCAAAAATCAATCATTCAATCAATCTTCATCCCCTATGTTGTCAGTTTCTATGGAATGTCCAATTTTGATTGCCCCTTTGGTATTCTCGGATTAGTTAGTATTTAGATATTTTTCCATTCTTTTTAATACAATATAGAAATGTAACTTATAATTGTACTTTGTTCGTGTATATTGGTGTGCATAGTTATTTTATAATAGGAACAACATAGATGTATTGTTTTATGTTTGAAATAGATATTTATAATTAAAATTGTATAAGACTTTCTTTTTCATGAACATTATTTTATTTTATATTTATATTTTGATGTAAACATTATATTACATGTTTTGTTGAATGGAATAGAGTACAATTCATGCAACATTATATGATAAAGGTTGTCAGTGACTTGCAGCAGGTCGGTGGTTTTCTCCGGGTAATCCCGGTTCCTCCACCAATAAAACTGACCACTACAATATAACTAAAACATTGTTGAACGTGGCGTTAAACACAATAACCCTAACAATAACAAGTCATACTGTAAATGGTAAAAGTTATGTTGACTGGTTCAAATATCTTATAAAGCACATACCAGAAATAATAATTTGTATTGAAGTGTTTCACATTGTCACTATTTTGAACTTCAGTTATTACGTCTAAATGTTTTGTACAGCGTCAGCTATGTGGTCGATGCATGCATATTTTGTGGCTATTATGCGACTGTCATGTATTCTTTACGTAATCAGCTGAAATTACCAAGATTAAAGTTGACATTTTGAGAAAAATAAAAAATGAAAAAAAAACTTTTGGCCCCAATGCACTTCCGTAATGTTGAGATATAATTGTTAGTTATTGCATGTCTTGACATCCAGTCGAGATATCAATAGTTGGTGAGTATCAATGTATTATATAATACAGTTATCTCCATTCTAATGTAATTATGTGTAGGATAAACATACAAACATCGTATATTTATGCTCCGTATTATTGATAAGATGACACAAGCGGTAATCATCTAAAATGAAAGAAATATTTCATGCTATTTCAACCTTGGATTTGGTGAAAATTACACCATTAAATCGACAATTGATGCCGTGAAATATTCAAATGCAATTCAGTTATCTCCATTCAAATGTAATCATGTGTATTGCTACATTGTTGACAAGTTGACGTAAGCGACAATCGTCTAACATATCCCATGATTTTCAACCGTAGAATTGATACCATGGAAATTATAGCATTGTCCAATCACAAACGAGGGATATTAAACAACTACATTATAATGTATTGCATCTAGTTTCAAGCCGATTACAACGTCATTGCCAGCCATTTGTCTATATATCTGTATAATATGACATGAATATATGCGTTTCTCTTAATCAAAGTTGTTTCATTAATATCAAACATCGTCTCGCTTGGTGCTAGTATTTGTCGTATGCTATGAATTATATTGCATTCTTTTATATTTTTTATTGAAAACATACCTGAATATTAATATGAAATTAATGACGTCAAACCCAGTTACGGGCCCGGGTGGCTCAATGAGTTAGGTCGCTAAAACTGGTCGCCATGATATAGCTGAAATATTGTTGAAAGTGGCGTTAAGCACCAACAATCAATCAATCAATTAAACCCAGTTCAATTCTATGATATATCAAAATAGTGTATGTTTATATATTTATTATTGACATTTCAATGCATGCATCAAAGATACTACATATTTTCTGCAAAAACTTAACAACATTTCACAAACTTTACCAAACGAAACAATAATGTTCTGTTTAGACGTCAAAGCGTTATATCCGGGTGTCCCACGAATAGAAGCAAAATATGGATGTAAAACTGCACTAGAAAATAGAACAACCAATACAATATCAACAGATTCCGTACTGGAAATGATGGATCTTGTACTTAAAAACAATAATTTTAGATTTTATAACAAACATTTTATACAAACTGAAGACACAGATATTGGCTCCCATCTGGGAATGAATTATGCCAGCACTTATTTAGGCAACTGCGAACAGAAGTTATATTCAAAAAGTAAATATTTACCATCCCATTATTGGAGATATGTTGATGATATTTGGGGACTTTAGTTTAAACATATTTTATTAATTAATAAATATAGTACAATGACATAAATTGTAATATGATAAAATACAAATAATTAAAGGGATTCGAAAACAAGTTTTAAAAAAACTTATATTAATTCGTTTCATTGGTATATCTCTTTACAATAATCAAACTGGTCTCGAAGTTTATACAAGTATCAAATTTTAAATTATAAGGAACAATGTTATTCTGAATAGATATAAATGTGAAATTTTTCATTTAGATAGAAGAACTAAGTGATGAAAGAGAAGTGTACAAGTGAGAGAGAGAGAGAGAAAAATAAACAATGAAAGGCAGATAGAAAAAAAAATAAGATAAAAGACCTTAAGGGGTGAATCGCTTACTACAGATAATACATTTTTGAACTGCTAAAACAATTCCACGTTTTGGGTGGGTGCAAGTTTGTGTGATCCAAAAAGAAGTATTTCTGTTGTCAGGTTTATGGGTACATTAATAGGATTTATGTACATTTGCCTTTGTGCAGTGTATCGTAGACAGTGAAATAAATAATGAGTGTAGATTTGGTTAAACCACAAATACAGTTAGGCGAGTCGACAATGTTCTTACGGGATAAATGTTGGTTTAGAGAGGAACACTGCATTCGTAATCTGGAATGGAGAATTTGCCCAAGGCGACTACCAGTATAATAATAAAATGGTTTTGAAGATATATTTGATTTTAGAGAATACTTCAAGGCTTGAATGGATGGACTTAGTCTAATATTATCTGGTTGTAAGTTCCACAGTCGAACGGAAGATGGAATAAAGGAATTGTAATACTGTGAGGTTCATGTACGGATAACGGGACTTTGGCATCATAGATTAGAAAAACTACAACAATTTCATAGATTAGCAAATTCACTTCACCCAAGAATTCAAACAGAATAAAGATATTCGGAAACAGAAATTGAATTCTTAGACGTAAACGTTTCCATTAGCGAAGATTATTTCAAAACCGACCTTTATTGCAAGGATACCGATAAACATATGTATTTGCATGCTTGTTCAAGCCACCCAAATACAGTAAAAATGCAATTCCATATGGTTTAGGAATCAGAGTAAAACGAATATTCTCAGAAGAAACGGACTATAACAATCGGCGTAAGGATATAAAGGACCAGTTAATAAAACGGGGATATTCAAAAAATGTAATATTGATAATCAGCTAAAAAAGTTGACATGCAAAAAAGAGAAAATCTTCTGCAGTATAATACTAAAAAATCAAAGCAACCGTGTACCTCTAGTTTTAACATACTCCAAGGCCCTTCCCGATATTCACACAATTCGAAGGAAAAATATCAGAAAGAATGAAAAACGTCTTTAAAGGACTTCCAATTATTTCATATAAACGAATTAAAAACATCAAAGATATACTAGTACATTGGAAACACAGTGTAAGTTTTATAACAGAGAAAACGGATGTAAAAGAAGTAGGACAAATTGTGCACTCTGCAAACATTTAATAGAATCGTCAAAATTTCAGGACAAATCTACAACATTCATGGAGATATCAACTGTAAAACAACTAGTGTAATATATTGTATCTTTTGCACAAAATGTGAAAACAATATTCACGTCGGCCAGACAGGGGACACATTTTACCAAGGAATGATGTTAAATTTGTCGAAAATTCGGACTAAAAAAAAAACAGAAGATCCGATGGCAAGTCATTTTTGTAACAATAATCATACTGTGGAAAATTATAAAGTAATAGGCAATTAACGAGTCAATGTAATTCTGAGAGAAGTAAAAGAATCATTCTGGATTAAAAAACTAAAAACGTATGAACCGCAAGGATTTAATAAAAAAAAAATAGATCGGCACTGAAAGAAACTTTTTCGGGAAAATCGCGTCATAATATTGTAACGTCACGTAACTATGTAATGTAAAATGTGTTATCATGTCATCATTCCAAAATAAATTCCACTGATGAAAGCTGTAATTCCAGCTGAAACGCTTGGAAAATGGAAAATATATTAAAAATATTTACTTTAAAATTTGTGGTAATTGGCACATCCGCTGCTTAGATATTTGTATAATATACTTTATTTCCTGTGACTGGATGAACAATTCTTCATCATCCTATACAATATATTAAACATTGCTGAGTTAGATCGCTGTCAAGTTATAATATTAAGTATATATGTACCATCTACACACGCTTAGACACTTGTCTTATGTCTATCCGTAGTTTTTTCTTACGAGACAAGGTAACACTTCGACTATTGAAGTTACATTTTTTATGGAGCGGATGTGGTTGAGTGGTCTAGGGCGCTGGACATAAGGCTAAGCGATTGGTGCTACAGTGTATCAATGGTGTGAGTTTAAATTTCGTCGAGGGAAGAACACAAATGTGTCAGCTCAAAGATCTAATTCTTACACTGTTTGATTTAATTTTCAGACGTATATATACTCGCCAAAAAAAACAAAAAAAACCGAACATGTGAAAAAATATAATTTCCTTCAGATCGACAATTTCGGCGGAGGAAGTGTGATGTGGGGTGCAATATCCTACGCCGAAAAACGCAACTGGTGCACATCCACGGCAACCTTAGCGCCACCCGATAGAGAGATGATGTTTTGACACCACACATGCTGCCCGCAATGAACCTCCGTAGGGCAGTTTTTCAGCACGACGACGCTCGACCGCACACAGCTCGTGTTACTGTTGACTTTCTTGCCAACCAGAAGGTAACAGTCCTCCTCTGGCCTTTTAAATGACTAGATTTGAACCCAATAAAACATTTGTGGATGACATGGATCGACGCGTGCGGAGTCATCAACCAGCACCGCAGACTGTGCAAGAACTACAGCAGGCTCTTGAGCAAGAATGGGGACGAAATCCGTAAGACCGTATTCGTCGATTGATCGAGTCTATGCCGAGACGGGTCCGTGCTTTGTTACGGCCTAATGGTGGGCACAACAAATATTGACTTTGAAGTGACGTCATCTGAACGCTAATGTGAACAATTTTGACATTTTAATGAACTTTAAAGTCTGAACAGCCAGTGTGCCAAATTTCAGAGCAATGTAATGCTTAATTCTATATTTAAAATGATGTTGACAATTTTTAGTAAACTATATTTTTTCACATGTTGCGTTTCCTTTTTTGGAGAGTATATACACTCCGACAAAAGTTAAGCACCACCCTATATTTTTATCGATATATGTTTTTACATCAATACTGCTAAAGCAATAAAATAGATATCACCATTTTTCTTACACTACTTAACAGACTACACCAAGGGCCCTAACATTACCAATCTACAGGGTATTTATCATCCTGAAAGACGTGACTATGACGTGGCAAAAATGGGGTTTAAAACAGGCGCTGGAAAAACGTAAAACCAGTTTGTCTTTGATGGAAGTTTTTTACATTGCATTAAAATGCAGAGTCTTCAGATTTTAAGAACTTTTAAATGCATCTATTGTGCGTATTTGTATGGCATACATATCAATAACGAGTATATCCACCGCGTTTATTGTGAAGTTCTGTAACACGCCTCGTCATGCTTCGCACAAGACGCCTAAGCCATTCTTGGGGGAACTGTTGCCACTCCTGTAAGATACCAGTTCTTAATTCGTCAATATTTTGACATTTTGGATTGCGTTGGTTAATTTTTCGGCCAATAAAGTCCCATACATGCTCTATAGGGTTCATGTCTGGCGACATCGCAGGCCATGGAATTGTCTGAACAGCATCTTGCTGTAAAAAATGTTGTACAATTCGGGCTCTATGTGGCCTAGCGTTGTCGTCCATGCACATTGGTCTGTCAGTCAACGCATGATTGTCTAAATGGGGTTCTACCCGTGGAGCGAACACATTGTCACGGTATTTTTGGCCTGTCCGATTACCATCAAGAACGTACAAGTCCAACTTACAGTCAAAGGAAAAACAACCCCAGACAGTTACACCCCACCCCCAAAAGCAGTTGTGCCCAAAATGTGGTTGTCTTGAAATGAAGTGTTTCGTTGGCGCCAAACCCTTGCATGACCGTCAGTAGGGCGTAGCAAAAAACGACTTTCATCAGACCTGTGGACCCGTCTCCATGTGCTAATAGTCCACCCCAAATGATCATGTGACCAGTCAAATCGAGCAGGGCGATGACGTAATGTCAACTGTGGACGTTTTATGGGTCGTCGCGCTCGCATTCCCTGATGGTGGAGGCGTATGATTACAGTGCGTGTGCTAATATGGCCTCCAAACGATAAATTACCACGAAGTGCACCAGCTGTACTGCACGGCCGTTGCCGCGCCCGTCTGAATATGAGCCGGTCCTCTCTCGGCGTCGTTTTGCGAGGTCTATCTGCACGTGGACGGTCAGTAACATTCCTCGTTTGACGAAAATGCTGCATCAGTCGTACAATGATGCAATGGTTAACCCTGAATTTGTCTGCCACCCTTCTATGGCTAAAACCACCGTTATACATGCCAACAACTTGCCACATTTCTGGCATGGTTTATTTTCGCCGCACAATACCAAACCAATAGAAAATGAAACTTAAAAATCAGCTTTCGTTCGCAAACACAAATGTTGAAAAGTACACGTGGCACTTTGCACACCCTGTCATATACACATAAATAAAAATCGATCAATAACCTGTTTCACAGGTAAGTAAGTATGTGTGTACAGGTAACGAAAACAGCAAACCGATTTGAAATAAGTTCATTATTAGAAAAGATATTATTGAAACAAGTCAGGTGGTGCTTAACTTTTGTCGGACTGTATAGATAAGCACAGTATAACCGCTTATTTCCTTTAATTGGTACTACGTGTACTTTATAAAAGATGTTCGGTTAATTCCTTACAACGTAAAACCTAAATATTTACTTCATGAATTATGTCTGTTGGTTTACTAGTTCCCAAACACGTTCAAATCACATGTATGTGGATTTCCAATCTGTTTTGTGATAAAGTTTGTCAGTGACTTGGCACAGGTTTACTACATAACTAACCAATCTTTTGACTGTATCTGAGAGTACCTGATGAAGGTTATACGGCAAATGTGTCGTGCGCATTTTTCTATTATTGATATTCATACTGCAATTATTCTATTTAATTAACATTCAAAATAAACCTATTTAGTCCATCTATATATTATTGTGTTAAATATTCATTGAATATATAAAGTCGGGACCGTCGTGGTCGTGATCGTATGGTAGTTGGATTTATAACTATATATGCAATCTATACCCATCACCACTGAAGTTAGTTGTGAGTTCCGATCCCACTCAGGCGAGGTGTACTCGATAAAACATTATCTGATAAAGTTTGTCAATGACATAGGACAGATCGGTGGTTTCCTCCGGTTTCCTCCATCAATAAAACTAACAGTCACGATATAGCTGAAATATTGCTGAAAGTGGCGTTAAACACTATAACCCTAACTCTATAAAGTCTCCTGGTCATCATGCTTCGATGACGAGTTGAAGCGGCTAGTCAAATAATGGCTTAATATGGACCATGCAACCTTATAATTTAGTTTGGGATTATTCTAACGCCATTTGTTACGTCTTTTATTTAGTTCGTGTTAATTTGAGAGTTCTAAATTGTTTTACATTCCAACATAAACTCAGTCAATATACGTACATTTTCTCTTAATATTGCATAGTATTGTTCTCACTTACCATCCCTATTTAGAGAAAAGAGTTTAAGATCTTTTGCAATGTCTATTGCAAAACACCTAATGTGGTTTACCTCCTTGACTGTCATGTCTGCGGGTCGCTATACATAGGAGAAAGTGTCCAACCATTCAACCAAAGAATAAATGAACACAGACGTGACCTTAAGAAATAGACGCTCTTGCCCGTGAGTCATTATCCAGAAATTACATTACATTTGCATATCTAAGATGGCGGCAACTCAATTGTCTGCATTTTTATATGATCTACTAGTATATAGAAGAAAAAATGCATAGCTGCATGGATGTTAATTGCCGGAATTCAAAATCAGACTTTGAATTAAGCCAAAATTTTCGAGGTTCTTGGAGTGTATGAAAATTCGAGGCGGCAATCCCTTACACTGGCCTTTACATTATATGTAAAATGTATGAAATACATGAAATTGGTGGAGTTCGACACCAAATTTACCAACGAATAATATTTTGTGGTCAACTTGCCGTAATGACTTTGGATTCCTGAACTCTGGATAAAGTACTATTCACAAACCTTATATAGCTTCTAAACTCGAGGTTCAAACATGATAAATACAAAATTATCATTTTTGCAAGCACTCAAGTTCAAAAATGGCTAAATTTGAAAGAAAACAACAAAACTATTTGTATTCTAGCAGACGAAAAACTTTGCGGAAATAAACAATAACTTTTAATTTTCGAATCAGTGACGGACACATTGAATTTCCGTACTGTATGCCATTATTTGACAAATATAATAAACGATCCATCAAGCTTGAAACTGCAGTTACGTGATCAAAATCTAATTTAAATATGATGACTATGTATCAGGAAAGTACCATCAATTTCTGGATATGCAACACTTTGTGTCGCCGGGGCATTGGATGACTTTGGCAGATCCAAAATTTATATCATTGACCACAATCCAAGTTAGAAAGAAAATCAAAGACAAAAAAGAGAAAGTTTTTGGATCCGCGAGTTACAAACATTACATTCGGAATGCATAAACCAAAAAAAACCTAAATCTTTTGTTTTTTAACTTTTTAACAAGTGCCTGGTGATCAGCTAGTTGGTAAATTTCATCATTGCATTTTCTCATTGCTTTCATATTGTTTATAAATTAGTGTACATATATACTTGAATAATATAAAGTATAAAGTTCAAAATTATGATTTTTAGCAATTTACGTCACAATAACTAATGGTCACGTGACAATTGTTCAAATCAGATTACCGATGCTGATGAAGCTTGTCAGTGAAGCATATATAAGCGAAATATCCGTCGAGTTAATTATAATTATAGTCTTTGTGTAGACTTATGGTTATTTTTGTTATATTTTAACATCTTTTTTGATATCGTTGTGCTAACATTTTAGACGTATATTTATCATTTTTGTTTATTTGCACAAAATCGTTAACACTTGTTTCCAATCCGACATCCCGTAGGTGCTAACGTTGGCTACTTTTTCAGACGTTTACGATAACTGATGTCACTTATAAATATTGTACCTGAAAATCTGCAACAGCAGTGAAAACGTTAGTACAATAATGTTGTGAAAAATCCGTCTTGTTTTTTTCTTTTTTTTTACTAATTTTTTTATATGTACCAGAGTACGGATTTCATTTGACCTTTTAATATATTATTCATGTATGTGTTGGACGAAGAATAAACGAACATAAAGTGTAAAATGGAGACTACATCAATGCAGCATATATCAAGTAAGT
Organism: Gigantidas platifrons; assembly: GCA_002080005.1. NCBI lineage: Eukaryota > Metazoa > Mollusca > Bivalvia > Mytilida > Modiolidae > Gigantidas > Gigantidas platifrons. The sequence continues at coordinate 670,324 of MJUT01023520.1, forward strand.
ATAGGAGACATATTTATAAAACAATAATTGCTTGTTTCTGAATCCTGTCTGTATTTACGATGTTTGATGTACTGTATTTTCTGATTATTTTCTAAACAAATATTGTTTAAATTATCAAGTAAGTTGACATTGATTCATGAAAATCAATAAGAACTAATTAACATTACTAAATCGCGCAACGACATTAATGTATCTCAAATGGTGGACACACTTAAGCGAGAGCAGAAAATATCACTTTGCATTGTAGAAGAACAACCACTTCCCAATTCTCAAGACCAAATCCGCACGGATTCTTTGCAGAGTATATCTAATATCAGAAAACCAATCTTGTCATTATGGAAACGTAAATTGAACGAAAGGAAGAAAAGTTTCTGGAATTATTTGAGATTTCAAGACACTTCAGTTATTTATTAAACATGGCTTGATAGCGACATTCCAATATTACCAAATACGTTTAGACCGAAATTCATTTCTGGTGAGCATGAAGATGACAGCAAAATTCGCCGAGAAAATGCAGTAAGAAATTTTGAAGAGGAAATCAAATTGTTGAAAAACAAAGCCATTAGAGATGAATTAAAATTTAAACAGATAGACAATGAAATCTTTGAAACTTTTACATTCAAATTCAAACCCGACATTTTGAAATCAATGCCAGATTTATGGAAAAAAGGATGCCAAAGAGATGAATTAAAATCTGTTGAAATCTGGAAGCGTTAACAGTCCTGGCTTGAAAGATATGGAGAGGAATATGATAGCAGAACATATTTAGAAAAGAAGAAAGCACACTGATTGAATACAATAATCTCGGATATAGTTATAATCAAAATACAAGGAGAAAGAAAAACAATGCACAAATAAATGAAAATCACATAGAACCAGAAAATCATAGCGCATCTACCAGATTTACGCGTCGCCAAAATAATTCACAGTTGCAATCGCAAAATAAAAATCACAAGCGACAAAATTGATTTAATAAAAATAACCGAGAATTGAAGTCGAAAAATAAATAACCAGTCAACCAGACACGTACGAAACAGCAGAACGTGGTTCATCGCAACGGAACAACATACGTAGGAAAAAACCCCATCCCGAATCATCGTTTTAGAGCAGCGCGTGAGCGACAGGGCGGGTGGGACACTACATAACAACATACAGAATGCGAATCAAGAACACCCCCGACCGATTCAAACAATAAGCAATCCCGAGAGGGAAGAAACGTTGGTGAAAGAAATTTAAATGAAAGTAGAAAAAATCACCCTAGAGTAATAAATCTCTCAAAGCGGAATTTAACGAAAGCGAAGTCAAATGATTAGAAAATGGATTAAAATATACACCTACTCCAAATGAAGATAATACATTGCTTGGAGTGGATATTGACGTTTTCTTGCAGACGATTGATAATTAACTATATATTTAATGAAAATGAAGAAGATGAAGATGATGATATAGGTGGACCGTTAGTTAGAAACAAATCCGACTGGATCCCTAAACCTACAAGGTTAAATACATTAAAAAGTGATTCACTTGAAACAAATAAACATGTTAAGGATAATGTATGCCGCAACGAACGACAAGCTTTATTTAGATTAAAATCAGATAAATCGAAAGTGACAAAAGAGGCAGATAAAGGTAATGCTGTTTTAATTTTAGATCGAGAATATTACAGAGACAACATAATCTCAACGTAATACTGGAACAACACAAATAATGTATCAACATTTTAAATCCGGATGATTTAAAATTTCGTCCTATTGTTGGCGGACCCAATTGCGTCATTCAACGATTAAGCCATTTTATAGACATTATACTTAAACCACTATGTTGTGAAGTACCTATTTTTTTTAGGGACGATGTAGAATTTCTAAATCATTTGTCGGCGACCGTAAATCCAATTTCTGAACTCATCAGTTTTGATGTTGTAAGTCTTTATACCAATATTCCGCACGATTTGGGAATTTCTGCAATAACATTTTGGTTGGAAAATACACGAAACATTGTACAACATCGCTTTTCTAAAAATATTATTCTTGAAACCGTGAAAATTATTCTTGAAGGACATGTGCTCTATTTTGACGGTAAGTTTCACCGACAGAAAAGAGGAACCGCAATGGGAACTAAAATGGCGCCAACTTACGCTACTATTGTTCTTGGATACCTTGAACATATTTTATACGAAATTGCATCGTATGTACGACAAAGCTGGAAGCGTTTTTTTTTACAATTGTTTTAATATATGGAACTCTGACATTCCCGTTGAAATTGTTCATGCCGAAATTAATTCTTTAAATGATCATATTTCTTTCACCGTAAACAGAAGCAAAATAGAAACATTTTGATTCGCATATCAACAAATAACAAGTTAATAACGGACATTTTCTCGAAAGATGCTGACACCCATATGTACATTTGTATCTTAATTTCAGATCCAGTCACCCGAAGCAAATTAAAATAAACGTTCCGTTTGATTTGGCTTCGAGAATTATAACGACCACACACACAGAGGAGTTGAGAGATACGCGACTACGAGAACTTAGATTGTATTTGAAAAATCAACAATATCCGGAGGAAATAGTTGAACATGTCATACAGAAAGCATTGGAAAAATGACCGATACATACGGAACGGCGGGAACAAGTACATGTAACCTCAAATCAAAATAAAATAATTCCATTTGTAGCTACTTATTATTCAAGCGATTGCAATATTTTCCATTTTATGAAGCATATTGAATTTAAATAAAACAGTAGCGAACGTATGAAAAATGTATTGCAAAAAAAAAAGATTGTAAACAGCAAATGGCAGCCGAAAAATCTGAAACTCTTCTTGTCATCATCAAAATTTTATTTTCATGAACCATCACCATCTGTGAAGAAATGTACCGACAAGAGATGTATGACATGTCTGAGATTAATAAAAAGAACCTCGTTTACATTTAAGAATGGACGGGCTTTTACGGTTAAGCAAGATATATCATGCAAAACTAAGAATCTTGTATACGCAATTATTTGCTCTAATTGTGGCGAATTCTATATAGGTGAAACCGAAACTGAATTGCGGACTCGAATGACTGTTCATAGACAACAAACGAGGCACCAGGAACTTACTATAATAAGAGCTAATGAACATTTCCATCGTTGTTCTGGAGGATATTTCAAAATATTCCCGCTGTATAAAGTTAATAGAAGAAGAAAAGAAACTTTATTAATTAATATTCTTAAACCTACGTTAAATGATAAATGACCATAAAGATTTTCGTTAATCTTTCAATGACTTTAAATATTTTTATTAGTCTTATAATAACTTTAAAGAAGTTCATTAAATTTATAGGTAATATATTTTACACGTGAAAACGTAACATCATAATCTCCCTTTATATTGGTAACGTCAAACTATTATTAACGTCATATGTACACTTATAAACATTTTACCTGAAGATCTGGGACAGCAGTGAAAACGTTAGTACCAGAATGTTGTGAACAATCCGTCCTGTTCTTTTTTTTGTAAATTTATATATATATAATATATATATAAACGTCTACAATGGTTTGTAAAACAATACCAAGTACACAAAACAAAGTGATAAAGAATTAAACACTTCGTTGAATGACACAATTTTCGTTCCACCGAGGGACTTTATCAAAGTCTATTTAAATAATATTTCGAACCAATATGGCGACTTAATTAAAAAAAAAGTGTTTGACGGTCCATGTGCGAGACAAAAGAACCAGAAATTGCACATATGAAATTACTTAAATAAAATTATTGAAAACCTACATATAAAGTAATGATTTCCACCTTCGACCTCATGTAGAAGCGTTACCCTCACCTTTGAAAGACACCACTGATTATCTTCAAAAATGGAATCCATGAACCCTCTTCCTTCGGGGACCATTCGTCTTTCGATGGACGTTACGTCATTATACACTAACATCCCACATAATGACGCTATCGAAGCATGTCGAGAGAGCTGGGACCAAAGAGCCGTTAAAGAACCACCAACGGAATGCCTTGTCCAGTTGCTCACATTGGTACTGAAGTATAGCAATTTTACATTTTGCACCTTCATACGCCAATATCTTCATGAGGAAACTTGAATAAATAATCATACATTCTGCACCTCACAAGCAACTTTCCTGGTTTCGTTTCAGAGACGACGTTGACATGAAGTGAACCGAGTAGGGAAAAACCCTCAATCATTTCTTTGACCATGCCAACAATGTTCACTCACTATAAATTTCACCCATGAAACATCTAGACTTCTATTAATTTATCAGAACTTGGCAAAAGGGGAATAACTGGAATAGTATTTTTAAAGTACTGTTGAGGTAGCAAATTTCCATGGCTATCATTTGGAACAACTCTGTGGTTTAGGAAAATTTAATTCCAAATGACAAAATGTAGCTTGATTTTATTGTAGCTCAGATTCATTCGACACCGGGTTTAGCTATGATTGGATTATTTGCCAATCAGACAGATGCCAGCGTACTAGTATCTGACAAATAAATCAGTAAAAAAGTGCCAACATATTCCTTCTGAATAGAAGATCATAGAATATATTTACGGTATTAAATTTATTTCTACTAGGGTTATGGTGTTTAACCTCCGACCTGTTGCAAGCCACTGAACAGTTTTATCATATAATGTAGTATCGAGTACACCCCGCCATTAGAGGGATTTTAAATCACAACGTTAGTTGTGATAAGGTAGTTCTAAATTCAGCTACGATAAAATCACGACCACGACTGTCCCTATTTTTCTATTAAAATGTAATGACAGATGAAAAAAAGAAAGCATGTAGATGATTAGTCTGTAATTCATGAAGTAAACGTCTGTTGTATTGAGTAAAGTGATATTGTAATAAATGTCAAATATTACAAAATAACAAATATACACATCTAAACAACCAAACATGGGGGTGGGGGGTGGGGGGAAGGGTGTCAGCCAGAGATATATGTTATCATTTGACCGAGTAAAGCCGCAAAGAAAGTGTATTAGATAAACCCAAGATCAAAGAAATAAAACGTAAAGAGGTACCAAACGGAGAGTGATAATATTACCTGATCGCGACATGATTAAATAAACAAACTGGTTATAATATTTTCTAAAGGCAAGCACATAATTGGTTGAATATAGTATATATATTGTGTGGAACTGCACGGTCTAGTAGACAAGTACTTAAATTGCAAACAGGTATCTACTTCCGTGTTAAGGATTCAGAACTGATTAAAATATCAAAATGTTGGGACTAATTATGTTACTGGTTTTCAAAGTTTGTTCATCAAACGCTGGTAAGTGGTAATTTAGAAAGAAAAGTATTTGTAACTTAAAATTTTGTAATTGATCAAATATTATGTAATATAAACACATACAAAATATCCCCATATACATGTACAGCTTTTTAAAACCTTTCATTTGAATTCGTAGCTGTTCAATGCTGATAGTTTCTTCAATCTTTACCTTAAACCGTCATGTAATTTTAGATAACAGCATAAAATTACACTTATGATATCATACGTTGAAAATATTTATTTAATTTGTACCCCATGTTCTAACATCAACATCATGTAGCTGACATAAAGGATCTCATTCAGATGACCTTTGCCTGGCCAATCAAATTACCGCTTTTCAAATCTTAATCTGTAAAGCTGAACTGATTTGATGACTCTAATTTTCATTGATCCATTTGTCAGTACGGAACAACTGATCTGCACAGCATAAGAAGTGCACTATACAGAAATATATACCAACAGTGTATCGATTATAGTAACTCTTCCAAGCGAAGCAAAATTTCTTCTACGAGTTTAACAATTAATATAAACATTCCATATGTGAAAAAATGTGATCACATTCTATGGATATGATGTACAACTTTAAGGTTTTAATGCTTACTTGTGAACACGAAAGATAATGATAATTTTCCACTCTTTCAGTCAGCTATAAATTTATATATAAAGTTATTTGAACCTGTTCCTCTCCCGATTGATGTCAGATATGTATGTACGATATATCAGAAGTGGGTAGGGCAATTTTCGCGTGAAAAGCATAGAAATATAGAATCGTCTCCTGAGGGAACTTAATTTCCACATTTGTTAACGTGTCGGAGTTTGCAAAGTAGATTCAAATGTTTATACCTATCTCGTAGTAAAATGGCGGAGCTAAGAACTATAAACAATTATCCCATTTATGTACACATATATATAAATGATAGTATTAACATATAGTTGACAGGTCGAAAGATGAAAAGCGGTCGACAAAAATGTCGGAAAATGCAATATGTCATTTTCAGCTTCTTTTTGTCCGCGTTAAATCGGGAATTCCTCAAGAAGGACATCTAGAACCAAAAGAAATGAAGGTTTATGAAACGTTTTTGTTTCAGTTAAAACAATTTCTTTTGAGAAAGCAAATAGCGTAGATATTGTCACAAATATGTATGGACACTGTTACATACATAGGACAATACTTGTAAAATCACAAAAACATATAAATAAATCTTGTGTAATATCTTTGTTACTATCATTACAGCATTATTCATGAATTAGTTGTTTATTTCGTTTCATACAAATATAAAAAGATGGTGAGTAACGACAACATGCTGTTTGCTAAACTTTCATGTTGTGTTAATCTTGGTACTTGTGCCATTTTTCCTCTGTGCAACATCATAGATAAACACGAGAAAACATTCTTTAGTCATTCCCTCATAGTTTTGTTTATTTATTTTTTAAATGTCATTTGTCTTTTCTGTAAGTAAATGATACTTATAATTTACTGCTTAATAATTTTGAACTTATTTCAGTGGAAGCCATATCAGGAAGTACTACTACATTAACATGTCCATTACAAGGGTCGCCTTTCCAATGGCAAAAGGTGGTGAATTCTTATTGGTCTACACTTCAGCAAGGAGCTAAATACGGGAATGTGAATACTGCATCTCTGATTATATATAATGTTGATCTAACTGACGCCGGTAATTATCTTTGCAGAGTTGGTACACAACAAATACATATACAAGTTACTGTTATAGGTAGGTAAAGTAAAGACAAGGGAAGTCCAGCGACAACAATAGGCAGTAAGAAGTAAACCGCAGACATAACAGAACAAATGACTAAATAAACGTTCGTACACAGACTGTATTTACCATATCGCTCCGTCTCAGCGATATTACTAACAAAACGTTTTTAATATGTTTTATCTTAGAAAAGCCATGTAATCGAATGCAATTAAAAAGTTGGGTATTGTTAGCAAACGGATATTTACAGAAACTATGAATTACATAGCATTTGGAAAGGGTGACACAGTTTATACGCTGTTTCAGTTTATCTCGGGGTAATTTGCAGTTCAACAATATTCTACATGCACAACATAAAGTTCGGTAATGGATATCCGCAATATTGTTATGTTTAATTGTAATGTTCCGAATAAACTGGGAAACTAATTATACTTCACTGTAGGAACAAATGCAAACTCGGATCGAAGAAAACATCAAAAATCGAACCTACAAATATAAACATGACCGCTCACGTTCCGCCCCTTGAATAGGCACTTCAATAACAAGTAGATGAATTAAACTAACTATAAGTTTTATAGTTGTATAGGTCCACTAGCTATGTATTATATAGTTTATGGGATCAACACTTCATTCATAGTGAAAAAGATGCGACCATGCCATTGTTTCGCCATACGTGTAAAGTGTCAACCCTTGCATATAACCTGGTGAGCAGCAATGTTATACAGCACGGTAGAATCTTAAACTTCATAGAAAGTATATTTAATCGTCGTGATACAGAAGTTGTCGTACAGGCATGTTTAATATACATATAGTTGATGGCCTGAAACATAAAAATAATGTACACAAGGCCATCATGTGACATAATAGTGAAATAATAGTTATCTTCGAATTTGAATTTGAATATTTTTTTTTGGTGTTGAACGCCACTTTCAGTAATATTTTAGCTATATCATGGCTACCAAAGTGCCCTTTTTGTAATTTACAAAGCTGGACGAGAATCCACGCCGTTTTGGTGATAAGCTTGTATGAGTTGTTGGATCTAACGACCTAACTCATTGAGCCACCGGGCCCCCGGTCATCTTCGCAGAATAATCTAATTGCCAACACCATATTGCGTCATCTGTATCGATTACTTTTCAAAAAGGTGTAAAAGGTGTTGATGTCTTCTGAAAAAACTATTAGAAAGATAAGATCATTTTTAGTATTATCTATATCGAAGTTACAAAAGACAATAATTTAATTTGTCCATTCTAATACCAGAAAGAGAAAAAGGGTTTTTAATAACCGGAGACAGCAACATCTGCGTTATAACATGCATAAGAATGTTTTCAATGTAGAGTTTGTGAATCCCTTTTTAATCTAATTTCAGTGATAGCAATAGAAGGAAGTACAACTACATTAACATGTCCACTACAAGGCTCGTCTTTCCAATGGTTGAAGTTGACTAATTCTGTTTTTTCTATACTTCAAAAAAGTGCTAAATACGGGAATGTGAATACTGGCTATCTGGCTATCCATGATGTCGATCCACATGACGGTGGTACTTATTTTTGTAGAACTGGTAATCAAGAATTATATATGGAAATTGTCTTTAGAGGTACGGAAAGAAAATTAGAACAGTGCAGGCAAACGAAACCAATAAATGTATATACATTAAGATGAAACTCGATAAAAATTTCAGAAAGAATGAGATATAGACTTTTATATTGTGTATGTTGGTTTCCGATCTCAGTGTAATGTGCAATTTTACACAATGTTCTACACATGTAATACAGTGTTCTGATATCATCCATACTCACTGTTCTGCACATACAACACAGTGTTTTGCTATCCTCCATACACAATGTTCTACAATACAATATAGTGTTCTGCTATCATCCATGCACACTGTTCTACACATACAATACCGTGTTCTGTTATCCTGCATAATGCTTTACATTTTATGTTACGTTACGAAATTATACTTGTAGCTTTGTTTTCATTGAGTATAGCAATTCTAAAGACGAAACAATTAAATGATTGCTTAGTGAATTTAGCATCATAAATTTTTCTAACGCTATTTCAGTATAAATGCTGGGAACTCTGTGAGTCTGTTTATAGCTTAAAAACACTTAATCATGTTTCTGTAAAGTGGAACACAACTTTGATGATATGATTGACTATAGCTATACGGTTTTTATTTAATATCAGAAGATGTGGTGTTTAGTCAAATTTATCATCTGAATGCAGTTTTACGAAGTGTGCAATGTACGTATGACGTACCTTACAGGTAGGCGCATTTATTTGCAGATATTTACACCCTCTATGTGTATGATCTTTTCATCAAGATTTCACCATCTAATCTACCATAACTATCCTTCATAGTAAAATTACCACTTAACGACCTAATCAAGCAATTCTTTCCTGTATACTAACATGACCATTAAATGACAGTGTTGACCATGACTGTCCTTAATACAAATAGGACATATAACGGATATTATTGACCATGTCTTTCCTTAATACAAATGGGACATATAAAATACTTTATTGACCATGACTGTTCTTAATACAAATAGGACATATAGAAGATCTTATTGACCATGTCTTTCCTTAATACAAATGGGACATATAAAAGACACCTTATTGACCACGACTGTCCTTAATACAAATGGGACATATAAAAGACGTTATTGACCATGACTGTTCTTAATACAAATAGGACATCTAAAAGATCTTATTGACCATGTCTTTCCTTAATACAAATGGGACATATAAAAGAGACCTTATTGACAATGACTGTCCTTAATACAAGTGGGACCTATAAAAGGCCTTATTGATCATGGCTGTCCTTAATACAAACAGGACATATAAAATATATTATTGCCCATGATTGTCCTTAATACAAGTAGGACATATAAAAGACCTTATTGACCATGACTGTCCTTAATACAAATAGGAGATATGAAAGATTTTATTGACCATGACTGTTTTTAATACAAGTATGACATATAAAAGGCCTTATTGACCACGACTTTCCTTAATACAAATAGGATATATAAAGGACCATATTGACAATGACTGTCCTTAATACAAGTATGACATATACAAGACCTTTTTGACCATGACTGTCCTTAATACAAGTAGGACATATAAAAGACATTATTGACCATGACTGTCCTGAATACAAGGAGGACATATGAAAGACCTGATTGACCATGACTGTCCTTAATACAAACAGGACATATCAAAGATCTTATTAACCATGACTTTCCTTAATACAAATATGACATATAAAAGATCTTATTGACAATGGTTTCCTTAATACAATTAAGACATATAAAATATCTTATTGACCATGCCTGTCCTTGATACAAGTATGATATATAATAGGCTTTATTGACCATGACTGTCCTTAATACAAACAGGACATATAATAGATCTTATTGACCATGACTTTCCTTAATACAAATAGGACATATAAAAGATAGTATTGACCATGAATGTCCTTAATACAAGTAGGACATATAAAATACTTTATTGACCGTGACTGTCCTTAATACAAGTAGGACTTATAAAGTACCTTATTAACCACGACTGTCCTTAATACAAATATAACATATCAGAGACATTATTGACCATGACTGTCCTTAATACAAGTAGGACATATAAAAGACCTTATTGACCATGCTTTTCCTTAATACAAGTAGGACATATAAAGTACCTTATTAACCATGACTTTCCTTAATACAAGATGTACATATAGAAGATCCTATTGACCATGTCTTAATACGAATGACTTTATTCACCATGAGTGTTCTAAATACTAACATGACCCCTAAATAATCTTATTGCCGATGACTCTCCTTGATACTAACATGACCACTAGATGACAGTATTGATCATGTGTATTCTAAATACTAACTAAATAATCTTATTGAAACTTTCTGTCCTTAATACAAGCATGACCACTAGATGACCTTATTAAGCATGAATGTTCTTGATACTATCATGGCTACCAAATGACTTTTGTTTTACCATAACTGTCCTTAATACTAACATGACCCCTGAAGGAACGTATTGACCACAACTGTCTTTAAATGCTAACATAGCCACTAACGAGCCTTATAGAAACAAGAATTATAACAACTTACGCGTGTTGTCTATTAAAGTTTGCGCTTATTTATTTTTGGTTTAATTTCAGCGATAGCCATATGGAGGAGTAATACTACCTTAACATGCACATTGCAAGGGTCGAATTACTATTGGAAAAAGAGAACGGATTCCGGTTGGGTGAACCTAACCCAAGCAGGAAATAAATATGGGAATGTAAATAGTGGATCTATGACTATCTATAATGTTCAAATAAATGACGGCGGTAGATATCATTGTGGGGTTAATTCCACTCAAGAACAGATAGATGTTACTGTCAGAGGTATGTACAATAGATAAGACAATTAAATCAATTTAGATACGAATTAATGAGCAATTCGGAAGCAATGCAAAACTAAATGATTTAGACGATGTTATATTGTGAATGTTTGTTTCCGAATTTTGACTGACCAAATATTACCTCGTTTACAAGTAAAACATATTATTGAATGTCACAAACCGAGATACCAAATGGTATGATGGGATAAATTCTACTGTATGTAACTAATGTTAAAAATCCGACATCATGTTTGTATTTCCAAGTGAGGGAATTTTGGTGATTATATAATATTTGCAATAATATCATCCTCTATCGGAATACCCTTCTTAAATAAAACTTTAATAAACTAAGAGGAACCATTGGTTCAGTAGCTTTCTTGTTAGCAGCAACCCTCTATCAATGAAATCCTGATAGGAATCACAAGCTCTGGAATATCGTATCAACTGAGATATATATACTCCATCTGCAGGTGCTGCTCGAATGTTGCTACATATAAATGGAAAGTTTATCATGGGAAAATTTAAATCATCTCTTTTGTCGCGATGTTTCGTTCTTAATCTCCCCTCACTGTCAATTTCGAGGTGTAGGTCAAGGTATGATGCAGACCTAACTGTATCTGTGGTATCCTTTATTTGAAGCTCAATGGGATAGATGCGATGAACGAAATCATCAAACCTAGAATTATTTAGTGAATGGACATAATCTATATAGCAGAACGTGAAATTAAATGATCAGGCTAGTTTCAGTACGTTTTTTTTGAGAAGCCACTGTATGAAGTCTGCCTCATACGAATAAATTCATCATAAAAACAGGTAATATCGATAGTCTATTACTTACTAACCACGATGCTATCTTTGTATATTTGTATATGTATACTTTGTAGACTTGAAAATCATTCTTTATATTTAAAAATGACCTAACACCAACAAATCATCATGTTCATCCACAAACATAGCGGTTATGAAAAACAGAACTTATTACAATGTTGCATCCTATGTTATTATAATATATGGAATACATTGAAAACAGATATTTGACAGATATTTGTAACATTTTTTTAAATTTTAATTTAAGCATATTATATTGTCTACATAATGAGTGTACCCTAAACTTGATATCTACGTTTTTATTATTATCATTAGGTTGATACCTCTTCTGGTGGACTATTAATCTCCGCAGGTATCATCTACCCAGTAGTCAATGTTACTATCACTGAGTCAATACCTCTGCTGGTGGACTATTAATCTCCGGAGGTATCATCCACCCAGTAGTCAGTGTTACTATCACTAGGTTGATACCTCTGCTGGTGGACTAATAATCTCCGGAGGTATCATCTACCCAGTAGTCAGTGTTACCATCACTAGGTTGATACCTCTGCTGGTGGACTATTAATCTCCGGAGGTATCATATACCGAGTAGTCAGTGTTACTATCACTGAGTCAATACCTCTGCTGGTGGACTATTAATCTCCGAATGTATCATTCACCCAGTAGTCAGTGTTACTATCACTAGGTTGATACCTCTGATGGTGGACTATTAGCCTCCGAATGTATCATCCACCGAGTAGCCAGTATTTTTATCACGAGGTTGATACCTCAGCTGGTGGACTATTAGTCTCCGCAGGTATCATCTACCGAATATTTAGTGTTACTATCACTGAGTCAATACCTCTGCTGGCGGACTATTAGTCTCCGGAGGTATCATTCACCCAGTAGTCAGTGTTACTATCACTAGGTTGATACCTCTGCTGGTGGACTGTTAGACTCCTGAGGTATCATCCAACCAGTAGTCAGTGTTACTATCACTAGGTTGATACCTATGCTGGTGAAGTACTAGACTCCGGAGGTATCATTCACCCAGTAGTCACTGTAGCTATCACTAGGTTAATACCTCTGCTGGTGGACTATTACTCTCCGGATGTATCATCCACCCAGTTGTCAGTGTTACTATCACTAGGTTGATACCTCTGCTGGTGGACTATTTGTCCCCAGAGGTATCATCAACCCCGTAGTCAGTGTTACTATCACTAGGTCGCTTCCTCTGCTGGAGGACTATTTGTCTCCGGAGGTATCATCCACCCAGTAGTCAGTGTTACCATCACTAGGTTGATACCTCTGCTGGTGGACTATTAGTCCCCGGAGTTATTATCCACCCAGTAGCCAGTGTTACTATCAATATGTTGATACCTCTGCTTGTGGACTATTAGTCCTCGCTGGTATCATCCACCAAGTAGTCATTGTTACTATCGCTAGATTGATACCTCTGCTGGTGGACTATTAGTCTCCGGAGGTATCATCTACCCAGTAGTCATCGTTACTATCACTAGGTTGATACCTCTGCTGGTGGGACTATTAGTCTCCGAAGGTATGATTCACCCAGTAGCCAGTGTTACTATCACTAAGTTGATACATCTGCTTGTGGACTATTAGTCTCCGGAGGTATCATCCACCCAGTAACCAGTGTTTCGACACTGACATGGTTTATTAGATGCACTTATCATTGAATTTTTACTGTTACTAAATAATGTTGTTCTCCTCCCTCGGATATATGTAATTATTACTAAACTATTGTTCTCCTCCCTCAGACATATGTAATTATTACTGAAGCTATTGTTCTCCTCTCTCGGACATATGTAATTATTACTAAAACTATGGTTCCCCTCCCTCGGACATATGCAATTATTACTAAAACTGTTGTTCTCCTCCCTCGGGCATATGTGACCATAGCCCGATTTGACTATCCTGTTTATACCCTTTTGGTGTTCTTACTCCATAAGATCTTTTTTATTTGATTTTCCAATCTTTTGAATTTGAGCGTAAACAATGGAGATTATTAAACCTCTATATATATATATATATCTAGGATTGGTCCGAACAGCGGTCACATGACTTTGACAATTGCGACGTTTCCTTCGACAACCCCAAAAATTCACCACGTGAGGTAAATAATAGTATTGTCACCCTCGACAACCCTAAGTTTTTTTCCGCTAGGTGGCGAGAACACCGCAAACCGGAAATCGTCTGTTTGAGTAGAAAATATGGCAATTGTAGGTCGGTTTGCTGCTAGCTCACAGGAAAAAATAGCGAAAATCCTTTCTGAAAAGGATGCCGAGAATACAAAGCGTTCTACGAAATCCGCAGTCATATGTTTGCAGCAGTATTTACTAGAAACAAATGCCGATAGCTCAAACTTTGATGACTATTGCCGTGTTGATGACAACATTTAAAAAAAATTGTAAGTTTTGAAAACCGTTGTTCGGTTAATAAAACGATTATGACCATCTTAGTCGGTGGACATCCAGAATTGTCAACTTGGGAGGGTTGTTTTCCCTCGGGCTAATGTCCTCGGGAAAACAACCCTCACAAGTTGACAATTCTGGATGTTCACCTCCTAAGAAGGCCATAATTGTATATTATTATACCTCAAATAATAAAGAATCAATTCTATTGGTTAAAAGATAATCACATGACATAAAATAATCTTGGATATTTTTGCTTCTAATCGTCGCCAACGTGAATAACCTCAAGAATTACACACGTTCATTGAATAACCCTATTATTCAACGGTGAATAACCTCAAGAATTACACACGTCCATTGAATAACCCTATTATTCAACGGTGAATAACCTCAAGAATTACACACGTCCATTGAATAACCTCAAGAATTACATAAGTTCATTGAATAACCCTTTTATTCAACGGTGAATAACCTCAAGAATTACACTCGTCCATTGAATAACCCTATTATTCAACGGTGTAAAAACATGGAATGATACTTTAACAAATCAAATATTAAATAGTATATTTCAACTGTTTGTTCGGCATAATAAAACAGTTACGGCCCTCTGAATCGGTGAATATCCAAAATTGTCAATCCCACTAGGGTTATTTCACTCGGGCTAACGCCCGCGGGGAAATATCCCTAGTGGGGTTGATAATTTAGGATATTCACCTCTTCCGAGGGCCATAATTGTATATTATTGCAGAAATTTCATTGAGCATAGCAATTCAAAAGACGAAACATTTAAATGATTGTTTTGTGAATTTAGCATCATATATTTTTCTAACGACGTTTCAGTATAAATGTTGGGAACTCTGTGAGTCTGTTTATAGCTTAAAAAAACACTTAATCATGTTTATGTAAGGTGGAACACAGCACTGGTGATATGACTGACTATAGTTATACGGTTTATATTTAATATTAGAAGATGTTGTATTTAGTCAAATGTATTATCTGAATGCAGTTTTACGAAGTGTGCAATGTATGTATGACGTACCTTACAGGTAGGCACATTTATTTACAGATATTTACACTGTCTATGAGCATCATCTTTTCATCAAGATTTCACCACCTAATCTACCATAACTATCCTTCATAGTAAAATTACAACTTAAGGGCCTTATCAAGCAATACTTTCCTTGAAACTAACATGATCACTAAATGAAGGAATTAACCATGACTGTACTTAATACAAATAGGACATATAAAGTACCTTATTGACCATGACTTTCCTTAATACAAATAGGACTTAAAAAGAACCTTATTGACCATGACTTTCCTTAATACAAATATGTCATACAAAATACCTTATTGACCATGACTGTCCTTAATACAAGTAGGACATATAAAGGACTTTATTGACCATGACTGTCCTTAATACAAATAAGACATATAAAGGACATTATTGACCATGACTGTCCTTAATACAAATAGGACATATAAAGGATCTTATTGACTATGACTGTCCTTAATACGAATAACTTTATTCACCATGACTGGACTTGATACTACCATGACCTCTACATGACCTAATTGGCCCTGATTATCTTTAATACAAATATGACCAGTAAAGGACATATTGATCATGAGTGTTCTAAATACTAACATGCCCACTAAATAAGCTTATTGAACCTGACTGTCCTTAATACAAGCATGGCCACTAGATGACCTTATTCACCATGAATTTTCTTGATACTAACATGACTACGAAAGGATTTTGTTTACCAAAACTGCCCTTGATAGTGACATATCCACTAAATGACTCCATTCACAATGACTGGTCTTGATACTAACATGACCTCTAAATGATATAATTGGCCCTGATTGTCTTTAATACAAATATGACCACTGAATGACCTTATTGATCACGAGTGTTCTAAATACTAACTATGTCCACTAAATAATTTTTTTCCTATGACTCTCCTTGATACTAACATGACCACCACTGAGGGGATTTATTCACCATGACTGTCCTTGATACTAACATGACCACTAAATGACAGTATTGATCATGAGTGTTCTAAATACTAACATGCCCACTAAATAAGCTTATTGAACCTGACTGTCCTTAATACAAGCATGGCCACTATATGATCTTATTCACCATGAATGTTATTGATACTAACATGGCTACCAAAGGACTTTTTGTTTTACCATAACTGTCCTTAATACTAACATGACCACTGAAAGAACTCATTGACCATCAATGTATTTAATGCTAACATAGCCACTAACGAGCCTTATAGAAACAAGAATTATAACAACTTACGCGTGTTGTCTAAAGAACCTTATAGAAACAATAATTTACGCGTGTTGTCTATTGAAGTTTGCGCTTATTTATTTTTGGTTTAATTTCAGCGATAGCCATATGGGGGAGTAATATTACCTTAACATGCACATTGCAAGAGTCGAATTACTATTGGCAAAAGAGAACGGATTCGGGTTGGTTGAACCTAACCGAAGCAGGAAATAAATATGGGAATGTAAATAATGGATCAATCACTATCTATAATGTTCAAACAAATGACGGCGGTAGATATCGTTGTGGGGTTGGTTCCAATCAAGAACAGGTAGATGTCATTGTCAGAGGTATGTACAGTAGATAAGACATAAAAAATCAATTTAGATACGAATAAATGAGGAATGCGGAAGCAATGCAAACACAAAATGATTTAGACGATGTTATATTGTGAATGTCTGTTTCTGACTTTTGACTGACGATATATTACCTCATTTACATGTAAAACATATTATTGAGTGTCACAACCCGAGATACCAAATTTTAAGATGAGATAAATTCTACTGTATGTAACTAAAGTTAAAAAGTCGACATCATGTTTGTATTTCCAATGTAAGGGAACAACGATTTCAAAATGTATTTTGCTTGCTCAAAATTTAATCAGCAATACTTTTTCTATTGGTCAGTAATAACCTTTAGTTAACCCTCATCATACTGACCACTAATACGATTTCTGTTCACTTAACCACACCTGTGGTGTCATAGTTACCATGCTGGTCTCGATTGAATTGAAGTTAGATCATGGCTTCGAACCCCCATCGGGTCAAACAAAAGACTATAAAATTGGTCTCCTAATTAGATTATCAATAAGAAAACAGTCATGACAAGTCCTTACTAAAAAAATGCATAACGATATGTTCACAATATTTACATTATCACAGGTCAGGGCTTAAACAGGCACATAATATCGCAGTTTTTACAAAATTTAGGTATCACAGAGACACATATTATAACCATATCTACATAGTTAATTCATCATAGAACAAGGTTAAGCGAAGACACATATTATCACCATATCTACATTGTTAATTCATCACAGAACCAGGTTAAGCGAAGACACATATTATCACCATATCTACATAGTTAATTCATCATAGAACCAGGTTATACGAAGACACATATTATCACCATATCTACATAATTAATTCATCATAGAACCAGGTTATACGAAGACACATATTATCACCATATCTACATAATCAATTCATCACAGAACCAGGTTATACGAAGACACATATATTATCAACATATCTACATAATTAATTCATCACAGAACCAGGTTATACGAAGACATATATTATCACCATATCTACATAATTAATTCATCACAGAACCAAGTTATACGAAGACACATATTATCACAGTATTTACATCATTTATTATTTACAGGATCAAGGGTCCGTGCAAAATTTATTGACGGTGTTTATGTATAGTATTTTCCCTGGAAATGAGAAATATTTATTTCTTATGTTCTTGATTAAAAATTTATAAAATGTTGAACATTTCTAGATAAAACACTAGGGTTGACCGCAGTAATTACAATAATTTTTTTTTAAATATATTCAATTTGTAAAATTTACAACAACACACACAAAGAGGCAAGTGTATCTTCCTTACCTTAGATCACATAAAGGAGAAGGTAAAGACAATCTTCATGTGCAATGATTTTTTTTCGGCAAAAAAAAAAACTACTTTATTAGGAGGGAAAAACATTGAGCAACATTCTTTGTTCAAATTGATGCGTGTAATATATACAATTAATCAAGCGATTTACTTTTTCTCATTTAAGCTTTCATACTTCATTAAAAGAAGTATTTAAAATATGTAAGATGAGAAAAATATTAAATGTTTTTCCCTCTAGAGTCTTCCTAAGTACGAGGACACGAGTGACTCTTTAAGCTAGATAGTTGGATTACTTAGCAACTCATACAAGCCTATCACCAATACGGCGTGGTTTCGCAAGGCTGTGTAAATTACAAAAAAGGTGATCAATGGTTCTCTGCGGGTATTCCGGCTTGATATAGCTGAAATATTGCTTAAAATTGGCGTTCTACAAAATCAATCAATCAATCAATCAATCAATCAATCAATCAATCAATCAATCAATCAATCAATCAATCAATCAACATGAGTATATTTTTTTATCCTAAATCTGTGAGAATAACATAGAGGATAAATATTGAAAATCCTACAAGGATGACTATATTTTTTGTACAAATGATTCAGTTGTAGTGAGCATTTCTTTTTTCAAAAAGTTCATGCAATATACAACAAGAGTAAAACGTCATAAAATGTTTTTCCCACAACAAAGCATCAGCAATCTGTAAATTAAAACTTTGTAAAGGTATACCCCGATTTGTAATAGCATGCAGTATGCTTTTTGAAAATATTACCGCGATAAATTTCAAAGAGTACATATAATATACTGAGTAAAAAAAGCTAAGCAACAATTTTTTTTTCTCATATTAATTAATTTTTTTCACATTTTGCGTCTATAAATGTTATAGACATCACATGGCTAATGAATACAAAAGACATTTAAAATAGGTACAATAGCGTTTTGCCTGAGTCATTTCGCGCCGATTATCAGCTGCCTGTGCTGTAGGTTTTTTTTACTTGTCTTACCAGTTTATGCTTTCCGGAAGTTTATTTCATGGACAATTTGTTCTTGAATAAGGTTCAAAACAGAAGAAAAACATTTTTCTTGTAACCAAAGGTTTTCTGGGGTGTCGCAGAGGACTTCCCAGAATGACCGCCTTCGGTATGTTGGAAGGCGGAATGACGGTAAATGACGTTGCTGTGTCATTTGGTGTTCACCTTACAACCATATGGAGGTTAGCACAACGTTTCAGGACCACTGGCACAGTTAATGATAAGCAAATATCCGGTAGACCAAAACGTCTCACTCCTAGAGACGAACGTTACATCAGGATCACAGCAGGTCGTGTCCGCTTCTTACCAACAACAAGTATTGTCGACAGAGTATGGAGGGCAACTGGAGTCCGCATATCCGCGGAAACAGTCCGCAATAAACTTAAGGCTTGTCGTTTCAGATCAAGAAGACACAATAAAGGTATGGAGTTAATTGTCCACCACAAAAGACAGCGACATGCATGGACAAATCAGCAATAGCGCCAAAACTGGGGAACAGTACTTTTTTCGGATGAATCTTGATACACAATAACGTTTGCAGATGGTCGCATTCGTGTCTGCAGACGGCCTGGTGAACGCTTTGTGGCGGCTTGTTCTATGCCAGTTGACCGCTTTGTTTGCAGTTATAGTTACTGTTGTGGGGAGGAGTGCATTACGCAGGAAAGACCAACTTGATTGTGATAAGACAAACACTGAATGCACAGCGCTACTCTGATGACATCCTGTCGTGATGCCGTTCATGCACAGAAACAAATCGTTTTGTCTTTCAGCAGGACAATGCTCGGTAACACACCGCTCGTCTCTCCATGAACTTTTTATAGGCCAACAATGTTAGTACATTACCCTGGCCGAGTCGTTCTCCTAATCTGGCGCCTATTGAATATGTTTTGGACATGCTAAACAGACACATTCGAGAGAATCATAATCCATTTAACTCCTTGCAGGAATTGGAAAATGCGCTCATCATTGAATGGAACGCTATTCCACAGTACAAGTTCCTACAAATCACCAGAGGCATGCTAAAAAGATGTAGAGCTACCATTACTGCCAGCGGAGACTGGACAAGATACTGACATTGTGGATTTCTGTGTGAATTCATCATGTGTCACCTATTGCAAATCCTGAAGTTTGTGAATTACGATGTTTTTGTACGTTCATTTTCCTAATTAGTGTTGTTATTGGTTGTTAGATCAATGTATTTATTGCTATGAAATGGAATCTAAATTATTTTTGAAAATTCGAAACTAAGAATATTTGTTGCTAAGCTTTTCTTGCTCAGTATATATACATGTATAAATAAATTTCAGTGTCACGTGTCATTTTATACGTGTCTTAATTGGTTTAAAAAGTTGAGGTTATTTGTCAATGAACGGAATCTAAAAATAGACGACGTTCTCAAGGCGTCGCGTGCTGTTGTAATCCGGTAATTTTCTTTAAATGAGGCACCTTTGGGGTTATTTAAATTTATTTCCGATTATTTGCCTTATTTTGAAAAAATATATATATTTTCGATATCATAGCAAACAAAAGTTTGAATTAATTTATAAGGATTGATCGAAATTATTTGATCGGTTCATTCGAAATAACCTGAATCAGGTTGTACACACCCTTGCGTAACCAGCTTTGCGAATCGTCCCATTTTGTTTTCAACGGCAGCTTCAATATTGTGTATATTTATTTTTTCTAAAGATATACACCAAGTGTGAATAACATAGAGTGGGAATATTTTACAACTTACAGGTTTATATTTATTATTTTTTGGGAAAACAAGTTTTCCAATGCATTTCGTGTTCCAAACTGAACATAGTATATCTGCAATGAATAATTCAGCCAATGTTATTAGAAAAACAAGCTTTATGAATTTCAGGTTTGGTTTATGGTGTTTAACGCCACATTCAACAATATTTGAGTCACATCGTCGCGGTCAGTTTTATTGGTGGAAGAAATCGGAGTGCTCGTTGAAAGCAACCGACATACCGCAAGTCACTGACAAATTTATCACATAATGTTGTTTCAAGTACACCTCGCCATGAACGGGGTTTGAACTAACTACTTTAGTGGTTATAGGCTTTGATTGCAGAGGATAAGGTATTCAAAAGTTATACTCAAGTACTAGTATAATGAATAAAATACACAACGTTTTATATATGAAAGATAGGTGTAAGTATTTTTTCGGTGATTATATAATATTGGCAATAATATCATCTTCTACCCTTCTTAGATAAAAGGTTCATTAGCTTCTTTGTTAGCAGCAACCCTCTATCAAGGAAATCCTGATAGGAATCACAAGTTCTGGAATATTGTATCAACTTAGAGATATGTACTCAATATACAGGTGCTGCTGGAATGTTCCTACATATAAATGGAAAGTTCACAATGGGAAAAGTAAAATCATCTCCTTTGTCGTAATGTTTCGTTCTTAATCTACCTTCACTGTCAATTTCGAGGTGTAGGTCAAGGTATCAAGCAGACTTATCTATATATGTGGTATCCTTTATTTCAAGATCAATGGGATAGATGCGATCAATGAAATCCCCAAACCTAGAATTATTCAGTGAAAGGACAGAATCTATATAGCGGAACGAAAAATTAAATAATCGGGCTAGATTCTTTTCGTTTTCTTAAGAAGCGTTTGTATGAAGTCTGCCTCATACGAAAATATTCACCATAGAAACAGGTAATATCGATAGTATATTACTTACTAACCACGATACTATATTTGTATAATTGTATATGTATACTTTGTATTTAAAAATCATTTTTGATACTGAAAATTGACCTAACACCAACTAATCATCATGTTCATCCACAAACATAGCGGTTATGAAAAACAGAACTTATTACAATGTTGCATGCTATGTTATTATATAATATGGATACATTGAAAACATATATTTAACAGTTATTTGTAACATTTTATTAATTTTAATTTAAGCGTATTATATTGTCTAAATAATGAGCCTACACTATAAAGGCCATGCATTCTAAACTTGATATCCACGTTTTTATTACTATCACTAGGTTGATACCTCTGATTGTGGACTATTAGTCTCCGGAGGTATCATCCACCCAGTAGTCAGTGTTACTATCACTGAATCAATACCTCTGCTGGTGGACTATTAGTCTCCCGATGTTTCATTCACCCAGTAGTCAGTGTTACTATCACTAGGTTGATACCTCTAATGGTGGACTATTAGCCTCCGGATGTATCATCTACCGAGTAGCCAGTGTTTCTATCACGAGGTTGATACCTCAGATGGTGGACTATTAGTCTCCGGATGTATCATCTACCGAGTAGTCAGTGTTACTATCACTAGGTTGATACATCTGCTGGTGGACTATTAGTCTCCGGAGGTATCATTCACCCAGTAGTCAGTGTTACTCTCACTAGGTTGATACATCTGCTGGTGGACTATTAGTCTCCGGAGGTATCATCTACCCAGTAGTCAGTGTTACTATCACTAGGTTGATACCTCTGCTGGTGGACTATTAGTCTTCGGAGGAATCATCCACCCAGTAGTGAGTGTTACTATGACTAGGTCGCTTCCTCTGCTGGTGGATTATTAGTCTCCGGAGGTATCATCCACCCAGTAGTCAGTGTTACTATCACTAGGTTGATACCTCTGATGGTGGACTATTACTCCCCGGAGGTAACATCCACCCAGTTGTCAGTGTTACTATCACTAGGATGATACCTCTGCTGGTGGACTATTAGTCTTAGGAGGTATCATCCACCCAGTAGTCAGTGTTACTATCACTAGGTTGATACTCTAATGGTGGACTATTAGTCCTCGCTGGTATCATCCACCCAGTAGTCATTGCTACTATCACTAGGTTGATACATCTGCTGGAGGACTATTAGTCTCCGAAGGTATCATCTACCCAGTAGTCATTGTTACTATCACTAGGTTGATACCTCTGCTGGTGGACTATTAGTTTCCGGAGGTATCATCCACCCAGTAACCAGTGTTTCGACACTGACATGGTTAATTAGATATACTTATCATTGAAATTTTACTGTTACTAAATAATGTTGTTCTCCTCCCTCGGATATATGTAATTATTACTAAACTATTGTTCTCCCTCGGACATATGTAATTATTACGAAAGCTATTGTTCTCCGCCCTCGGACATATGTAATTATTACTAAACCTATTGTTCTCCTCCCTCGGGCATATGTGACCATAGCCCGATTTGACTATCCTATTTATTCCCTTTTGGATTTCTTACTCCATGAGATCTTTTTTTATTTGATTTTCCAATCTTTTGAATTTGAGCGTACACAATGGAGATTATCAAACCTCTCTATATATATGTATCTAGGATTGGTCCGAACAGCGGTCACATGACCTTGACAATTGCGACGTTTCCTTCGACAACCCCAAAAATTCACGTAAATAATAGTATTGTCACCCTCGACAATCCCAAGTTTTTTTCTGCTAGGTGGCGATAACGCCGCAAACCGGAAATCATCTGTGTGTGTAGAAAATATGGCAACTGCAGATCGGTTTGCCGCTAGTTCAGAGGAAGAAATAGCGAAAAAGGATGCCGAGAATACAAAGCGTACTACGAAATCCGATGTCATATGTTTGCAACAGTATTTACTGGAAACAAATGCCGATAGCTCCAACTTTGATGACTATTGCCGTGTTGTTGGCAACATTTCATAAAAAAATTAAGTTTTGAAAAATCGTTAGTTGGTGGACATCCAGAATTGTCAACCCTCACAAGTTGACAATTTTGGATGTCCACTTCCTAAGAAGGCCATAATTGTATATTATTATACATCACATAATAAAGAATCAATTATACTGTTTAAAAGATAATCACATGACATAAAATAATATTTTTATGCTTCTAATCGCCGCCAACGGTGAATAACGTCAAGAATTACACACGTCCATTGAATAACCCTATTATTCAACGGTGAATAACCTCAAGAATTACACACGTCCATTGAATAACCCTATTATTCAACGGTGAATAACCTCAGGAATTACACACGTCCATTGAATAACCCTATTATTCAACGGGGAATAACCTCAAGAATTACACACGTCCATTGAATAACCCTATTATTCAACGGTGTAAAAATATGGAATAATACTTTAACAATTCAAATATTAAACAGTATATTTCAACTGTTTGTTCGGTATAATAAAACAGTTACGGCCCTCTGAATAGGTGAATATCCAAAATTGTCAATCCCACTAGGATTATTTCCCACGGGCTAAAGCCCGCAGGGAAATAGCCCTAGTGGGGTTGACAATTTTGGATATTCACCTCTTCCGAGGGCCATACTTGTATATTATTGCAGAAACGCATTGTGCGTATTAAATTTGATATCGACGTTTTTATTACTATAATATTGCATGCTACATTACAATATTATACGGACTAAATTGACATCCGATATTTAACGTCGTGGTCGTGATCGTGCGGTAGTTAGATATACAACTATACACCCTTAGCCACATGTCTTATATCTATCTCTAGATTTTCTTACGAGACAAGGTAACACTTCGACTATTGAACATAGATAAATTATCCATGAAAAAAATACGGTGACAATATGCAAATAAAGAGGCATGTACACAAGAAACTACACAAAGTTAGATCATGAAGAGACACATATTACCACAGTATGTAGATAATTTGTTCGCATTACCCCAGTATCTACAGTATTTGTTCATAATTGGAAGTCAATTACCTACTGACAACGATGATAGCAATGTCTAGTCGTGGGTGATTATTTTATAGAATTATCATGTCCATCAAAATAACTAACAGCTTTGATAAACAGGAATTATTGTAGTATAGCATTCTTTGATACTGTGTACAATACACCAACAACATAGAAAAGCAACAAATATATTTTATATTTTATTGAAATCTGCTCGGAGTTCGGTAGTTTTGCTATTACCCTTATTATCTAGAAAAGTCATAATCAACTTTCATCAACAACGCCTACAATTTTTCTATTAGTAAATGGAAACTGGGGTTTGTGGGGAAGCTGGATTCAGTGTACAAAGACATGTGATGGAGGAACGAGGACACGACATAGATCTTGTAACAATCCAGCACCAATAAATGACGGTTCTTCTTGCCCAGGATTGGATTATGAAACTGGTTCATGCTCCACAACCATCTCATGTCCAGGTATGTGTAATTCTAACACTGCTGGGTTAAATTGTCAGACGAATATGCTCTATACTTTGACTAAATTATCAACAAAACAAAAAGAACAGGCAGTTGCATAAGAATATTTTATGAAATTGAATGCCATACTTGATAGCTAAAACTGATGTTACACTATTTATCATGGCCATCAAAATAACTAACGGCTTTGTTAAAGAGGAATCATTGTAATATAACATTATTTGATATTGTGTGCAATACATCAACAACATCGAAAATCAACAGATATATTTGATATTTTATTGAAATCTGCTGTACTGAAGCTAGAAATGTCATAAATCAACCTTTATCAACAACGCCTATAATTTTTCTATTAGTAAATGGAGACTGGGGTTTGTGAGGAAGCTGGACTCAGTGTACAAAGACATGTGTTGCAGGAACAAGGACACGACACGTGGAAGCATTTACTCACTACTGTCCTAACGTAGTCGAATCAGCTTATGTATACAATGTAGACTCTAAAATCGTCTTGTAGAATAATAAATTATATGCAAAAGAGTGTTCAAAATTGGGATTCTTTACAAGGTAATAACACAAATACATTTGTAATATCAGGTCACGTTTATATTGTGTGTGCATAACTTATGTAGCAACAGCAATATCATACTATATGCCGTCCATATTTGTATGGTTCTATACGTTCAAAATAGATAACAGTGTCGACAAAGGTGCGGATGCTTTTCTGTTTTTAGGAAATATACGCGGACAGTAATGTCCGCAAAGGGTAAAATCGTGATAAATAGCAATATTTAAATGTGGACGGAAACTTGTAAACTCTATGATGATTGGGACACTACAGACAATTATATTATGGTGATTCGGCAATTGTAATCGTTTTTCTTTACACTTATATTTCATTTTATATATTTAGTAAATGGAAACTGGGGTGCATGGCAGGATTGGAATTCATGTTCAGCGACATGTGGCAGTGGTTCAAGGTCACGATATCAGGAATGTAAGAATCCAGAGCCTGCACATGGGGGTTCAAACTGTCAAGGAAATGACACAGAAATTGAATCGTGCTCTATAAAGTTGTGTCCAGGTAAATTTTAGAAGTTTAATTCAGGGAATACATAGTGTATGTTTGTAATGCGTTCTACTGAATTAATTGTATGTGAGAATGCAATCAATGATACCTTTGACAAGAAACCGAAATTATATTTGTTTTTAACTGTCTCATTAAAAGATTTCAAAACATAAATGAGCTCTTACAGGAATAACAAACTCGGTAATAAATTTGATAGGAGGTGATCAACTCAGTTCTAGTTATTGATCTTTTGCAAACGATTAATGTGACGTAATCGAACTAGTAGATTGATAGAGTAATGGGAACACTAATAGGAAGGAATGAATTTTTTTTTAATATAATGTATCCCATGCTAAGTTTATATATAAGCCGAAATATGTCTTGTATGGTACATCTTTCTCATTTGTATATGCTGTCCTTTACGAAACAAGTTGTAATTACATTCATTTTCTGTTTTGATGTGAAGTATCAACAAGCGCCACTGGGGTGTGCAATGGTTCACAGCATGCAAACAGATCAGATACTGCTCACGATAAACAACAATCAATCACTTAATCGTGTCTTTGTTTTTGTTTTTGTTACATTTATTTGCTTTAAAGAGTATAACTACATGAATCAAATATGACCATAACAGTATGTAATGTTTACTTTACTGAATGTCTTACAGAGGCAGTGACGTCTTCACCTGATGTAGGTCCTATTGCTGGTGGTGTTTCAGCAGGTCTCTTGTTACTGGTTGTCATAGGAATTGTACTCGTGTGTGTTAAAAGGTAAAATTGAAAATTTGAGAATTTTGTTTTAATTCACTCTACGCGCCTTTTAAATCTCATGGCATTCGTGTAAAATAATTATCATGCAAATATTGCAACACATTTTCAATTCCAATGCAAGTGGTATAAAATTAATCTTTGCATATTTAAAGAAATTAATAGAAATGATAGAAATACTTAACCTTGCGGGGAACTCGGGATAACAAATAGGACCTGGTGACATCACTATTAGATAAAGCACAATTCTTCTGAATGGAGAGTATTTACTGCCAGTGTCTTTAAGGATTTAATGGAATGTCACGCTCAATGTTGGTTAAAGTTAATTTGGTTGGTTGACCGATACAAGACAAAATCGGCCATCCAAATTCAATAATTCTTCCTTAACCTGGCTGTAGCAATCCAGACTTTCGGTTCGTTCATAGATCTGCTCATATCTTACCATCTGTTTACTTACATGGTTTATTTTTGTAAGAAATAATTTAACATGCACACATAATTGTATCTATTAAGCTATATTTCTGCTTTCTGTGTATGTAATTGTTGTTTAGAAGGTTTACAAATGTTTAGCTTTCTGATATTAAACTTTGTAATTGTTATTAGGAGAAGAAAAACACCTCAAGTTAAAGAAACAACTGCAGGAATAAATAACAAAATATACAACAATGAAGAAAATGTAACGCTTCGAACAGGTATTGTACCAGATCGTGAACCGTATGTTTTAGTAGATCATTGTAAGAGATATACATAGTAAACACTTGACAATTTTTACCTTGCTATACAGCAATATACATTTGTATGTCCAATTTTATGTTTCGTTTTTTCATTGACGGACTATGTTGTCCTTCCCAATCCTTCATGGTATAATATATTTTTTTACCGCTGGGCAGTACTACCCCTCCGAAAGGTGTGTCCTCTAGTTTGATGTGGCAAATCAAACATAGAATTCCTCATGCAAATTCGAAATGTCACGTTCATTGCACAAAAGACAACCTGCTGCATCCTCTACAACGTATTAATATGTTAGAAGTGCTCGTTGATGGTCCCTTGTAAGGAACAAATTACTTTCCCCGTGTATCATCTCCCATTTCAACTGAGGGCCTGGGTGGCTTAGTGAGTTAGGTAGTTGGATTACCTAACAGCTCATACCAGCCTATCATCAATACGGCATGGGTTAGCGCCCGGCTTTGTAAGCTACAAAAAGGTGCACTCGACTCGCAGTCGCAAATGATAAAGCTTATCAGTTGCTTTCCCATGGTCGATGGTTCTCGCCGGGTACTCCGGCTTCTTCCACCACTAAAACTGGTCGCCATCATATAGCTGAAATATTGCTGAAAGTGGCGTTAAACACAAACATATAAAAAAATCATTAAAAAAACCATTTCATTATGTAGAAATCAGTACCTTTACCTTTAGGCCCATTCCGTGCTACCTTTTTACTATATTATATATTTCGTTTATATCGATATACTAGTTGAATTTCTGTTGGCTTGACATTAAATAACAATCAATCTTTTAATTATCATTCTGCGAAGCATTTACAGTCTTCGCGAAATTTATGTCAGCTGATCATAAATTGGTATGTCTCCATGTAAGAACAGTGTTCATGTTTGTGTCATTTTTATGCATACAACAAGGGTGTTATGCATGAATCATTCAAACAAATCGAGCAAATACAATTTGCTCTTTTCACCCAAATCAAGTCCTTAACAAAATGTGGCGGTTTAAAACCGATTTATTAGACTCCCAACACAGACACAAATATAAACAAACAATGAAAGAAGGGTGACATCAGATGTAACTGAAGGGTACCCATGTTCTGTTCCACTCGTGACACCCGTCGTATTATGTTTAAAGACCGATGACAAGTCATGGCGGTGGGATTTGCAAAAAGGGAGCATCTTCGTTGTCATATATGACAGAAACATTCCGGAACGATGAACATGGATATGAATTACAAAATATGAATTATCAACAGATATATATAAATATAGACAACGTAAATCTGATTACAAATAGTAGTGAAAATCTGGGATCACTCTTTTTTTGATGGAGTCTTTGTTGATCATCTTTTTAGTTTGTTGGTTCTGTAATTTGACTTGTTTATCTTCGTTCTGTGTATTTTGACTTGTCTATCTTCGTTCTGTGTATTTTGACTTGTTTATCTTCGTTCTGTGTATTTTGACTTGTTTATCTTCGTTCTGTGTATTTTGACTTGTTTATCTTCGTTCTGTGTATTTTGACTTGTTTATCTTCGTTCTGTGTATTTTGACTTGTTTATCTTCGTTCTGTGTATTTTGACTTGTTTATCTTCGTTCTGTGTATTTTGACTTGTTTATCTTCGTTCTGTGTATTTTGACTTGTTTATCTTCGTTCTGTGTATTTTACTTATTGTTACCTTTGTCTGTTGTTTTCTCTAACATTTATGTCCCATGTGAATTTGGAATTTGTTTTTTCATTTGAAAATGTCAGTTGAAAGATCCAGCTGTGGTATTGTTCAATGGACACGTCCTTTGTAAGGAAGCCCGATCACTGAAATGTATATGTTACCTTATTATACGCTATTACGCATAACATTGAATTGATGCCTGTATGGTCACGGTTAACGGATCATTATATTTTTTTCAGAAGGTAGAGAGGACCAAATGTACAACAACTTCAGCATACCTAATCGGACGTTTTCCACTGACACAGATGATGATATAATACCAACATCATCAAAAATAAACTTGGGCCCAAATGAAACTATGACTTATGAAAACATAACAGATATTAATTCCTGTGTTAATGTAGACGATTTAAAGGGATATATAGAAAGAAAAGAAACAAACGAGGGATTGAAAGAAGAATATCAGGTAATTAGTAATTAATATATAGGAAGAAAACAAATAAACGAGGGATTGAAAGAAGAATATCAGGTAATTAGTGTTTAATATTTAGATAATTTGCCGAATGAATAAACGCTTTCGAAAACAGAAAGGGCAATCAAAAATGGGCAAGGCAGAGACACAGGCAACATTAGACTCAAGACACAGAATGAAGGCATCAAAAATAAAAAGAATAAAAGAATAAACAAGATGAGGAAGGATTCTAAAATCATCATATTAAATTCAATTGAAAAGTAATGTACCATGCATCCTGCCTTTATCAAACGTTGAATTTAATTTCCATCAACAGCTGTCATTAAATATCAGAAGATTGTATTATTAATCTTAACATTTAGGATTAATGATACTATGTAAAAGCTGTATTCCTAGTAAATTGCTTACAGCAAATTTAAGTGTAATAACATCATTATTTGTGTTTAAAAAAAAAAGTTTAGAAAACATTTCTGTACAAAGAATATAATGCAATTATAAAGCAGCAACATTATCTACAGTTAAATCATCATGCACATACCTCGCCGGTGGTAAAATGAAAATCGACAAAATCTATAAAAAGGTGTCATTATACAATCCATTGCTAAATAAAGTAATCTTATCAGGTATATAAGTGTTTGTTTGGTGATTATGGATATAATAAAACACAAGAGCTTTAATAATATAGTTATTATATAGTCTGTAGGCACGCAAGCCTTCACTTTAAACATATTGTATTGTTCAAAAAGACAAAAATATCAGACACAAGTTACACCGCTGAAACAACCATCTCTCTCCCATTACATAAAGGGGGTAGGGTGTGAGGCTTAACGACAACAATATTTCAGTTATAACCTGGCGTTGGGTTTTATTGTTGGACGACAAATACCAACCTCTCGCAAGTCACTGATAAACTTTTCCACATAATATTGTATCGAGTACACTCCGATTGAGTGGCATTCAAACCTACAACGTTAGTGGTGATAGTCACTGATAATATAAGTAGTTATAAATCCAACTACCATACGATCACGACCACGACTGTCCTTTCCCATTACATATATTTCAAAATACACAATTAAACATTAAAATATGGAATAACACAAATTTGTAGTAAACATTTATAGTAAATGAAAGCATGAAGAAACAATATATTTAAGACAATTAAGCTTGTATTGGAGCCTCATCGACTGCATGATCAAATTATTAATAATTTCTTGATGCATAATCGAACAGACCCAAAGGCATACTACTTGACAATGGGGATATTATTTAGCAAACATCTTATACAATAGAAGCTGTGACGACTACATACATGGTTATAGATCTTGATTATGTATATATATTTAGAGTATACAATATGGAGCTCAGCATCCAACAACAAAATCACAACTCAAGGAAAACGTCGTGAAGAATAGATATAAAACAACTTTGCCATGTAAGTATAAAATGATGAAATATCGCCTATGGTTGTTACTTTTTAATGGAATGAATAATATCAAAATAATTAGGGATATGTGTTTATCCTGATAGCTGATTGTCTCACCTGAGTTTCAGTGCTGGTTTGGCCATTTACTATTGCTGACGTCTTCAATGTTTTGCTATGTCGATGTCGAGTTGAGTAATGTATATACTTTAATAAGCATTATGTTAGTTTCGTATTGTGAATTCCGTAACGATTTCCGCATAAACAATGTTCGGTGCATCTCTACCTCCAGTTGTTTGTAGGAGGAATCTCACCTTACTTGTGCTGTTTGGTTTATTGCGCATAGTGGTGTCCTACGACTAGATGAATACCATGGAGGGTATCTTATAAGAAACAGGAATTGCTTACCTTTCGTGAGCACCTGGGCAGGGATGGGGTTGATTACTTTGAAATGTAATCGATTACATCATGATTACATTGTGTATAAAATGTGATCGATTACATATGATTACGTAATCATGATTAAATCATGATTACATATGATTACATTACCTTCACTGTATAAAAGAAAATAATTTACTTCTTTGGCATAGGCAACATCATAATTCTGTTGAATGTAGATTTCTCTGTGCTTCCTCTGTAAAAATAAATACAAAAAATTTAAATTTTATGCTTATTTAGACTTTACTGAACAATGACATTTTATTTCATCAATAATTTAAACCTGAGTTTGAATAATGTTATTTTGATTTAAATATCAAATTTTGATTAATTTTGATTAATAAACTTAGAATCTGTTTAAGTGTTTATACAAGTTAATTACAAACAATAGCATTTAATAATCTGTTTGTATTGTAATCAGGTTTAATTGGACAAAGCTGGTTTCTTTAAAGTAAAATTTAAAATTAATTTGATAAAAAATAAAATCTTACCTTCAAATGTGTCACTAGATTAGATGTAGTTTTCCCATTCCAAGAAATATGTTTTGCAGTATTTACAATTCGCCTTAACTGCATTTCCAGGAGTTGGTGTTCCATCCCGGAAAATGAAGTGTTGTTTTAAAGCAGACATCTTACTTCGAAGACTCAATCACAAAATGAGATTTTTAAGAAAAATAAAATTTATCAATGAAACATGTGAACTATTTTCAAAATAAATCAGACCATTTACTCACTCCTGTAGATAGTTAGCCTCAGGGATAATTTGTAATATCAAACCTGAGTACTGTTTTATAGAACTACCATAATATATATAGAATAGAATTACAAGTAATTGAACTTAATTTGTATTTAGTAGCCCAAAGCTGTATTTAATCAGCTAAATGCATATCAAATGTTATGTCATTAGATAATGTGAAAAGGGGAAACATCCTTATAACAATTAAACAATTCCTACAAATAAATTTGTTACAATATAATTATTACAATGTAATCAAAATGTAATCAAAAAGTAATCATGATTACACCCCTTTTTTCCTCAGTAATCGATTACATATGATTATTTGTAATCATACAATTTTATGATTACTGATTACATGTGATTACTCATTAAAATGTAATCGATTACAAATGATTACGATTACTGATTACGATTACCCCATCCCTACACCTGGGATCACCCCCGATTTTTGGTGGAGTCCGTGTTGCTCATCTTTTAAGTTGTCTCTGTTGTTTTTTGTTTTTGTTTTTTTCTGTCTTCATACTGTATCTTGTGTGGGCAATGTTGCCATTATCTCTCGATTGTCCATTCTCGATTGCCCCTTTGGTTTTCTCTAAAGTTTATTTAGTATTGATATACTTAATGTTAATATGAAAATAAGCCTTAAGCGTAAATAAAATAAACCGAGTGTTTAAGTAAATCTACCATATACATTTTTAAGTATGCTTAAATATTAAGTTGAATAATAAAAGAAGGCATTATTTTCTTTAAACAGATGATCATTCAAGGGTAATTCTAGAAACATATCATGGATCAGGAAAGTCTGACTATATCAATGCTAATTACATTGACGTGAGTATGACCTGCGCTAAAACAGTTTGTCGTGAAAGTGTTTTTTTCCCGTGTCGCAGTCAGGAGAACATATTCAATAAAGCAAAAAAGACAAACTGGTATATGTGATGTCTTTTATATTAGCAAAGGTGTTACTGAAAATAGATGTGTAATAAAAGGTTAATAAGTTAATTTGAATCTGATTGGCTAATCTGCCTGGAGCAACATTGGTAATACATGATAACCTGGGTTGAAATTGTGACGAAGCCATCGTATTCATTCGCTACAGACAAATTCAAATAGTCCAATGAAATAATTGCTATTAAAATAGGGGATTCATCAAATTTTGTTGTACAAATTATAGTATAAATAAATATTGGAAATTTTTTAACAGTTATACTTTGGATTATTTTCGCTTTTCATAAACCGTTTACTCGTTTATTAAGCGTAAATTGGGCAAGACCAGGTTATATAGTATAACTTGTTCAAAAATTGAAAATGTTCCTTAAATAATTCAAGCAGAGAATTATAATTATTAAAGTAAGCATATACTTCTTGTGTGTAAAACTGTAATAATGGGAATGGTCTTATCAGATAGCTTGATTTTCCTTTCAGGGTTTTGAAAAAGACAAATGTTACATCGCATCTCAAGGTAATTATACACTGTTAGTGGAAGAATATCATGGCCTATAGATACTATATGTTTTGTGAATTTATATATCAGTATATATTAGTAAATTTTATCCCCCGCTTCTGGCTCGGGATAAAATACTAATATCCGCCAATCCATGTTAAAACTCCCAACACATTCTGGCTTCCATGATTTATTTCTTAATTAGGAACTGTCAGTTTCAATAATGGATATATTTAATAAACCATGTCAGTGCCGAAACACCGACCACTGTGGGACTAATAGTCCACCAGCAGAGGTATCGACCCATGATATATCAATCACGCTTCTGTTCAAATTGTGGTAGCTACACATTTTTTAAATGATATCTTCATATACATTGCAATCATTCTATCATAAAAAGTCGGAATATTTCGAATAATGGAAAACGGAAGACTATATATATTACATTAGGCAGCGTTTGTACTGCTTCCTCTAAAAGCAAAAAAGAATACAAAATTGAATAATGTGTTAATTCATATATAATTCAAATGAATCACTTATTAGTCGACTAATCATTTGACGGTTCTGTCAGGGGCCATCGTGGTTGGGATTGTATGGTAGTTGGATCTACAACTACCTTTGCAGACGTGCCTATTACCACTAAAGTTGTGAGTTCGAATTCCGCTCAGACGAGGTTTACTCGATACAGTATTATGTGATTAAGAGGTTTGTTTGTGGCAGGTCGGTGGTTTTCGCCGGGGCCTTCGGTTCCCACCACTCAATAAACGCTATCCGCCACAATATAGCTGAAATATTGTTGAAAGTGGGGTTAAGCACCTTAAAACCCTAATCCTAGCCCTGTATTGGATTGTATTTCATAATAATATTTTACAGGTCCGACAAAGATTACTATTCTAGACCATTGGAGAATGATTTGGCAGAACAACGTAAAGAAGATTGTTATATTGACAAATCTAGAAGAATCTGGAAAGGTTATTAATTTATATTTTAAGTTCAATTTCTACATTTTCTTTACAATTGTGTTTGCCTTTCTGGGACCGTCGTGGTCGTGATCGTAATGTAGTTGGATATACAACTACATGGGCAATCAGTACCTATCACCACTGAAATTTTGAGTTCGAATCCCGCTCATGGTGGAGTGTACTCGATACAACATTATGGGATCAAGTTTATCAGTGACTTGCGACCGGTCAGTGGTTTTCCTTGGGTCCTCCGGTTTCCTTCTACCAATAAAGTTGAGATATTGTGGAAATTGACGTTAAACACCATAATCCCCCTTGTTTCACTTTTGTGTGTAAAAAGTCAAATGTTTATGACATGTTTCTGTCAATTATGTTCTTAATAGGTGTATGCTTTGTTTTAAATATCTAAACAAGAATAAATGGTTAGTGATAATGTTGCATATTAATCGATACTAGATGTTAATTATGTTTAGATATCTAATTTTTATCCCTGGACCGATATCTCTGCTGGTGGACTATTAGTCTAAGAAGGTATGATCCACCCAATAGTCAATGTTTCCTCACATACATTGTTTATCAGATATATATATTTATATATTACTGAAAAGGGCCCGGATGGCTCAATGAGTTAGGTAGTTGGATATTCTAACAACTCATACAAGTCTATCACCAATACGGCGTGGGTTTGCACTCTGCTTTGAAAATTACAAAAAGGGTGCACTCGACTCGCAGTCGCAAGTGGTAAAGTTTACCAGTTGCTTGCCCATGGTCGGTGGTTCTCTTCGGGTGCTCCGGCTTCTTCCCCCACTAAAACTGGTCGCCACGATATAACTGAAATATAGCTGAAAGTGGCGTTAAAACACTGAAAATCAAATCAAATCATACATTACTTAAATCTACAATTTCTAAATAATGTAATTATTATTAAGACTAAGGTTGCATTTAGGACTATGGTTTTTTAAATTATTTAGATTTCCGTTGTTTTTAATTTGAGTGTACCTGATGAAGATTATTCCAGAAAAGGTCCTGCGCACTAAATGCGATATATACGTTGTCAATATATACTTTATGGGTTGATAGGGTCAGTGTAAGGGTTATGGTGTTTAACGCCACTTCGAGATTAGACCTCACAACGTTAGTGCTGATAGACACTAATTACATATACCTCACAACGTTAGTGCTGATAGACACTGATTACATAGACTTCACAACGTTAGTGTTGATAGACACTGATTACATAAACCTCATTACGTTAGTGCTGATAGGCACTGATTACATAGACCTCACAACGTTAGTGCTGATAGACACTAATTACATAGACATCACAACGTTAGTGCTGATAGACACTGATTACATAGACCTCACAACGTTAGTGCTGATAGACACTGATTACATAGACCTCACCACGTTATTGCTGATAGACACTGATTACATAGATAGTTTGTAAATCTAACGATCACGATAATTCCACTCTATAAGTAGTAAATATATTAAATACATGATGATCCAAATTCAGATATACATTTGTTTGTAGGTATTTTTACTTTTTAAGTTTGTTATCTATTTAGGCTAAATGTGATAGATACTGGCCAGTTGGTGGTAAACCAATGACCCATGGAAGCCTAGTCCTGACACTAGTGACAGAAAAAGGAAGAGCAGCTTATGTAACAAGGGAAATATCGGTTATGAACAAAAAGGTTGGATTCGTATTACATAATTTTTTTTTCTAATTCTGTATTTGATCAAAAACAAAACAAACTAAGAACTCCTTTCTCGCCTGTTACTTAATCCTCATGAACCAGTTTCAACATATGAGGGTTATATCCATTCCGGAATCTGAAATCAACATAGAAATATGTCAAGAATATACGTGTTTTTGCTATTTTGCTTTATTTGTTTGCTTGTTTTGGTGTTTTTGTTTGAAGTGTTTTTGCATTTGAAAACAACACGATAAACATGGTCATATGTACCCTGTATTTTGATTGATAACGGGGACATTTCTAGTCAAAGTTCTGAATTAGTTAATACGTGTCTAACAATATTTCACTTATATCCTTCCAGTCAGTTTATTTGTAGGGTAAACCGTAGTACTTGGGTAGTAACCACCCGGCTGCCACACGTCACTGGCAAGGTCATAGTCCACACAAATGAATCTAGTATATTCCGCCACGGGCGACAATCAAACTCCCAAGCTTTATCATAGGTAGGTGGTGATTCATATATAGGTTTGATATATAGGTACATCTAACTACCTACCATACACATAATGTTCTGTTGATCAACCGATTTTAGAAGACCCATTAACCGTTATATTAATGTATATTTTGGTTACTCTATGTCACATATAAAACAAAGGCTGTACAAAATGACATACAAAGATGACTAACATGTATTCGCCCTGCCATCGATATCGTTGCATCTTCTTTTCCAAAGTGTTCCATATATCCTTATATCAATTCACAACGAGAACACATGTACATAGTAAATCTATATGCAATTATTACAATATGATTATTGACATTTAATCTACCACAATCTAGACAGAAGAGAAGAGAGTTGTAACCCAGCACCACTTTACAGCTTGGCCAGATCATGGAACACCGGATCCACTTTATCTAGTACTATTTCACAGACATGTAACGACAGATCATAATCCAACGGAAAGTAGTCCACTTCTGGTTCACTGCAGGTAAGCATGTAGTATTTAAATTCAAATTACATCTATACCAAATATGTTTTTGATTAAACCATGCAAAATTATATTTGATCACTCATAGAACCTATTGTATCCCGTTCTTTTGATCGTAATGAATCATGTATGTTGTGTTCCATGGAATAGAGAGTCGTGCAATATTAAAATATTCCTGGCCATTACAGTATGTTTTGGATGCCATATATTTGTCCTGGCGTGTGGTGAATTGTATATAGAATGACTGCTGACATTACATATTTGATATTATATTTTAGGTTATGATTATAATATACATAAGCCAGCCCAATGAATAAAGAATAAAATATTGAATTTTAAGTAATTTCTTATGAAAGTATTTACTTAAGGTAATTGGTAAGAAAATGACATGCAGAATTCAGAAAAAAAACATTTTTTTTTTCTCCCGTATTGATAATCAACATTTTCAATTTTAATGCATTGGGCTATACATTAATTGTACAACTATGCTCGATCTTTAGTTTTCTGTGTAGGGTATTTTAGATCGTTGTTTATCTTTTGGGTTTTTTCTTTTAACTATTGTGATTTCTGTCTTCCTATTTACGGATTCTGATCACCCTTTTCGAATCTCCAAAGTATTCTTCCTATTAAGCTATTTGCAATATTTGAGTTCTTGTTATTAGATTATCAGTGATAATAGAAATTAAACGAATGAATCCAATGTGAAAAATATAGGTCAACAACTTCAACAATACCAACAGAACTAACAACTACCTATCACCACAAAACATTAATCATAAAAAGACTTCGGCATATGTTGATGGAAATTCATATCCTTGTATAGAACCGACCGACTCAAACACAGGTTAATTTGATCCAAACTCTCCACCTCCTTATGACTAGATATCCAACGATACTATAGATATAAAGAAACAATTGTAAAACCTGCACTGATTCACTTCTCCACACTCAAACAGACCACAGCAGGAAATGAACGACATCATAAACTTCATCAGTACAATAGCAGAGTCATTGAATGTTCCATACTCAAAATAGTGTAAACATATTGCACTGATTCACTTCCACTCAAAGACACCTCACAATATAAAAAGAGTTGAATTACATTATAAACATCAGCAGTACAATAGCATAGTCACTGAATGCTCGTGCACTTAAACTATTATGTACCTATTACAGTGCTGGCATTGGTAGAACCGGGACATACATTGCACTAGATGCTTTGTTGGAGGAAGGGCGTACCACTGGCTATGTTAATATTGCCAAGTTTCTAATGAAAATGAGATACAGTCGTATGAATATGATCCAGACTCCTGTAAGTAAAACAATATATTTGTCGAAAGTGTCATAATAATATATTAATGTTACTTTGTCTGCTTCAAATTACGCTGAGGACCATCGTGATCGTATGGTAGTTGGATTTACAACTACCTATGTAATCAGTGTCTATCACCACTAACGTTGTGAGTTCTAATCCCGCTCAGGCGATGTGTACTCGATACAACATTGTGTGATAAAGTTTATGAGTGTCGTGAGACAAGTGGGTGATGTTCTCCGGATTCTCCGTTTTCCTCCACCAAGAAAACTGACCGCCTCGATATAACTGAATTATTGTTGCAAGTGGCGTTACACATCATAAGCTAATTGCACCTCAAATTACGTCGAATATTGAAATAAGTCATGGAGTTTGTGTAATGAATCAACATATATTTTTACAGCACCAATACGTATGTCTACATTACGCTTTACTTGAAGCGTTTACAATGAAGGACACCAGTATACAGAAAGACAAGTTCAATGAAGTATGGAGAAATATCCAGTCAGACAAACGTCCTATTAATCAGCAAAGAATTAACGAAGAATTTAAGGTACGGAGTCTAAGGAGCAGTAAATAACTTATCATACGGTTTGTATTTAGAGTAACACGACGGATGCCACTAGTGGAGCAGGAACTGCTTATCCTTTCAGAGCACCTGCGTTCACCCAGGTTTTATGTTGGGCTCGTGTTACTTGATCTATAGTTTACTGTGTATTGATTTGTATATCGTTGTTTGTCCTTTTGTGCTTTTTTGCCCATTGTGTGGACTGGCCTTCTTTGAATTACCTTTGTTTTCTTCAAGCTCTTCGTAAATGTTGTTGGAAATGCCCAAATATTAGATATTTCACTTACCATGATGCATATCCAAATGTTAATTTATCAAGAAATCGTTTTTCATGATAGTTGTACTGTTTTAGTATAAAAGATTATTATTTATTTATGTAACAATATATTTCACACTTAATCAATAGACGTCAGAGAATACCGAAGTTACAATCAAATATGGACAATCCAGAGAAACTGGCAACATAGAGTACACAAGACAAATACACACAAAACAAACACACAACACACTATGTGTTGGACACCACTATACGCAAACACACATAAATAACGTAAATAAGACACGAGCCCTCCTAACATCTCATATTTTATGCAATAATTTTTAGATGTTGGAAGCCAAGAAATCTGAGCACCAATCTCCAGAATATATGGCAGCCATGAGCACCGAGAACATCAATAAAAACAGAGATCGAAATAGTGTTGCCAGTTAGTATTATTAGATTAATAAGAAGTGTTGTATTGCTGGCATTGGTTTGTGAATGATGCATTTTATATGCACAATGCGCTGTGATGTATCTGGTATCTAATTTCACTTTAGGTACCAGTCGAACATTACTCGTGGTATGCTGTGTGAACATACTGTTCATTAGTAAAAGGGTATATTTCATTGTAGATAATGTTGTTATATGAACATTATGTGGTCTAACATCTGGGATAAGCAAATGTAA
The DNA here is from genome assembly GCA_002080005.1 of Gigantidas platifrons. Classification (NCBI taxonomy): domain Eukaryota; kingdom Metazoa; phylum Mollusca; class Bivalvia; order Mytilida; family Modiolidae; genus Gigantidas; species Gigantidas platifrons. The sequence goes on from MJUT01023520.1 coordinate 711,348, forward strand.
ATTGCAATTATATCCCATAGACCCCATATGTTTACTAAATACAGGATTTAAATATCTACTGGCATTTCATAGAAATACATTACTGGTATGTTCTCTAGTATTTGACATTCTGACCAGAAATAGATGGAGTAAACAAAAATGGAGAAAAACTTGGAATTGTTTCCTCCTTTCTTCTTCAATTTTTATTCCATTGTATTTTGGATTATGAGAATAAAGATTATATATATACATGAGCCATTCACGAGATTCATTTAAATATAAAACCATTAATACAAGACTAAACCACGACATAAGATGACCCAGGAGATTAGAGTTATGGTGTTTAACGCCACTTTCAACAATATTTCAGTTATATTGTGGCGGTGAGTTTTATTATTGGAGGAAACTGGAGTACCCAAAGAAAACCAACGACCCGCCGTAAGTCACTGACAAATTTTATTACATACTGTATCGCCTGAGTGGTATTCGAAATTACAACGTTAGTAGTGATATTCACTGATTGCATAGGTAGTTGTAAATCCAACTACCATACGATCACGACCACCACGGATAATATAAATATGTATAACAAAAAGACAGCCCAGTACACAACTGTATGGGTTTTCAGCATTTTTCACAGGTTGATTATACGCTGCTTATTTCAAGTGGACACATTCAAAAATATAACAATCACATCGATTTACGTTTTCGTATTGCCAACTTTTCTTTACAGTGGACAGTACAAGGCTGTACCTTATGACGTTTGAGAAAGGAAGATCAAACTTTATCAATGCAGTTCAGATTCCTGTATGTAAACTTACAGTAACATTTCTATATCAGTTTTATATATTGTATATTTTCATTTATTCAGTATATTCATCAATGCTATGTTTGTTCTTGAATCTTGATTAAATATATGACTTAAAATAAACCACATCAGTGGGGAAATGGTCAACATGATCGCCTCGTGTGTCGTAGGTCATGAGTTCGAGTCCCGTTCGTGTATGACCAAAAACTATAAAAATGGTATTTGTTGCTTTAACGCTAAACACGTGGCATTAAGGAGCATAGACGGGTTGGCTCGGAATCAGAATAATGTGCCCGACTGAAGCGACATGTCTATCAATGGACTGTTGTTTCAGTGAGCTAGCACTATAAAATCTCAACACATCATATTGCTCTAGTACAAAGCGGACTTCATCATCAAAGCTGTAAAGATATTTCCATTCACTATAATTTTGCAAATTACTTTTGCTAATCCATTAAATTCATTGGTCTAGAGGCATGTGGTATTACTCAATAGTCTTAGTAAACACCGCCTTTCTTATGCACGGGTGGTATTGTAAGCATAGCAACGACAATACCACCTGTTCAGACCGAAGTTTGCCGAACACCGAAAAATACCACTTGTTCCAACCTAGTTTTACCGATTATTAAAATGCTGAAATATACTTGCATTTATTAATGATATACCGATATTATTTGTTCAAGAATGAAAACATGCTGCCTTTAGTTGATGGTGTTACCACACTCCGAAAACAAATATCACCCTCGATTTATCTCGGGTGATATTTTGTCTTCGTGTGGTAATCTACCATAACACCCTCAACTAAAGGCAGCATGTTTATAATATCATTTTAAAACGTTCAACGTTTTGTGTTCATGTTTCTAGTAATACTGATAGATGAATGAGAACAAACTGAGAATAGCTTTGAAATATTTGAGCATACAAAATAATTCCAACTATATTTTTTACTTTAAAGGAGATGATTGTGATAAATTTGATAAATGGTGGAACTTTTTGAAAGAATGAATATCAAGTTCGGTATTAGAGATTTTCTCTTTCACCGTTTCCTTTTAAAATTGAGCCACTGGTATTTTAATGTGTTCCGCGCATTATCGGTATGAAGCTTTTGCAGTTTAAATTAACAAATTATTGTTTTCGTATGTTTGACATATTTTGATAAGAACCCCATAATTTTCTCGTGATTATTTATTAAGTCATATTTCTGATAGCTTCCAATCGAAAATAAACGTTAGTGAATATCGATTGATTGATTGATTAATTGATTATGCTTAACGCCACTTTCAGCAATATTTCAGCTATATCATGGCGACCAGTTTTAGTGGTGGAAGAGGCCGGAGAGAACCACCGACAATGGGCAAGCAACTAGTAAACTTTATCACTTGCGGCTGCGAGTCGAATGCACCTTTTTTTTACCTTACAAAGCTGGGCGCGAACCCACGCCGTATTGGTGATATGCTTGTTAGAGTGTTAAGTAGTCCAACTACCTTGCTCATTGAGCCATCCGGGTCCCTAGAAAATATCGAAGGGGTAATCAATCAAAAATGGACATGCCAGAGAAACTGGCAACAAGACGAAGACAAAAAACAAAAACAAATAAAAGATAGGACACAATGTGTGTTAGACACCACTATGCACAAACAAACAAAGATACATAACACAAATAAGACATGAACCCTCCTACAAACAACTGGAGGTAACGAAGAACCGAACATCGTTTTATTCTGTCAGTTGGATAGCTTGAATACAATTTATCTGGAGTTTAATTAATGTTTATTAAAATTATTTAAACTATTTCAGTCATACACAAAATTTGTGGGATATCTTGCAACACAGTTACCACTGCCTGATACTAAAGTGGATTTCTGGACCATGATTAGAGATCACAGCTCGTCAACGATAGTCTTAATCCTGAATGATCAAAAAGAGGTACATAATGACATGAAATTAAAATAACATACATGTACAATAATTTTTTGTGAAATTTTTCGATTTTTTAACAGAATGTTTTGATAATATGGGGGTTGGTTTATAAACAATTAAGCAATATTTCAGTATATGATTGTGCTCCGTTTCATTGGTTAAATATATTGAGAAAACTACCTACTTTTCGAATGTAACACATAGTTTGTATCGAGTACACTTCGCCATCTGAAGGACCACAGTTGTTTCTTCTAGCTTAGGAAGTTGAAATAATATGTTGTGGTTGTTTATGATTTTGAACCTATAATGTCCCTTTTGAAACATTTTGCCAATATCCATAAATATTTGAAGATAACAAAAATGTAATTCGAAGCCGTAAGTCGAGAAGGTACATACAATACATTGTCCAAAAGAAAAAGACCAAGCGAACACCACAAAATTTACGAATTGTATTTTATTCATGTAAATTAATTGATACACTAAGTAGCATTAAGAAGAGATTGCAGATGCCAAAGGGGTAATCAGAATCCGTAAATCGAAGGACAGACAACACAATGGACGAAAGAAAAAGAAGCAAAAGGACAAGCAAGGACCTCCAAGACATACACATAAAACTAAAGATCGAGTTTATACTTTGATTGTATCGAAATATGAATTTTGTTATGCTATATGATACACGTATGTAGAAGGCTTCGTTTTATATTTATATATAATTTAATTTGATTTGAATATTTCAATATGATTGGCTATCCACTTGGAGAAAATTTTGTTTATATTCGATAACCTGGGTTGGTATTGTGACGTCACCAACGTGTTCATCCGCGAACGACAAATTCAAATTGTCACATGAACAAATCGTAATTAATATTGAGGAATCATTGAATTGTGTTGTAAAAATAAAATTATAAGGAATATTTGAAATTTTTGAACAGCTTATACTTGCAAAACCTGGTTTAGGTCAGTTTACGCTTTTCATAAACCGCCTCGTATAACCTGTTCAACAATTTCAAATATTACTTAAATATATATGCATATATACTTTAATCTTGCCAGGCTGATCTGGTTTATACAGCAACGACAGATTCCTTTACTTGTGGTCAATTTACCATGAAAATTACCAAACGAGACCAAGGAGAACTTGACATTACAGAAGCAACACTGATTATGTCAAAGAAGGTGAAATATAAAGAATAAACTTCTA
>MJUT01023520.1:716182-726606 GCA_002080005.1 Gigantidas platifrons
ATCTGAAGGAACTTAACTTTCTCTACTTTACGGATAATTGTCAGTGATTGCATAGGTAGATGTAAATCCAACTAAAATACGATTATGTCGATAACGACCACAGTCGTCTCTTCTAGCTTAGGAAGTTGAAATAATATGTTGTGGTTGTTTATGATTTTGAACCTACAATGTCCCTTTTGAAACATTTTGCCAATATCCAGAAATATTTGAAGATACCAAAAATGTAATTCGAAGCCGTAAGTCGAGGAGGTGCATACACTATATTGGCCAAAATAAAAAGACCAAGCAAACCCCACAACATTTACGAATTGTATTTTATTCATGTAAATTAATTGATACACTCAGTAGCATTAAGAAGAGATTGAAGATGCCAAAGAGGTAATCAGAATCCGTAAATCGAAGGACAAACAACACAATGGTCACAAGAAAAAGAAGCAAAAGGACAAGCAAGGACCCCCAAAACATACACATAAAACTAAAGATCGAGTTTATACTTTGATTGTATCGAAATATGAATTTTGTTATGCTATATGATACACGTATGTAGAAGGCTTCGTTATATATTTATATATCATTTAATTTGATTTGAATATTTCAATCTGATTGGCTATCCACTTGGAGAAAATTTTGGTTATATTCGATAACCTGGGTTGGTATTGTGACGTTATCAACGTGTTCATCCGCGAACGACAAATTCAAATTGTCACATGAACAAATCGTAATTAATATTGAGGAATCATTAAATTGTGTTGTAAAAATAAAATTATAAGGAATATTTGAAATTTTTGAACAGCTTATACTTGCAAAACCTGGTTTAGGTCAGTTTACGCTTTTCATAAACCGCCTCGTATAACCTGTTCAACAATTTCAAATATTACTTAAATATATATGCATATATACTTTAATCTTGCCAGGCTGATCTGGTTTATACAGCAACGACAGATTCCTTTACTTGTGGTCAATTTAACATGAAAATTACCAAACGAGACCAAGGAGAACTTGACATTACAGAGGCAACACTGATTATGTCAAAGAAGGTGACATATAAAGTATAAATATCTATGAAATATAAAAAGGATATATTTCTAAGCATTTTTATGAAATATATTTTGTGTTTTATTTTTATACGAAATAAGGTTTGCATGGTTTTTGTATTATAAATGACGACATTAACAATCACGTAAAATTCTCTCAGACAGCAGAATATTTTGATTTTATGACAGTCTTCTCCTATCATTCAATGAATGTTTAAAGTAGAATGTTGATTTGCTAGCAATCAATTGATTCTGTGTTTTTTTTCTCTTTATATCAGACACCAAGTTTGCAAAATCTACATCATATGTTTTTAATCCTCGTTTCATTGGGAGATACCCTAATTTTATGATGCAATAATCAATGCATTGGGAGAGAACCTAATTTCATGATGTAATAATCAATGCATTGGGAGATACCCTAACTTTATGATGAAATAATCAATGCATTGGGAGAGATCCTAATTTATATATAGATTCTCTTTCAGTTGCCCGTGGGTTACGATATTTCTCCTCTCAAGAGAGTTAAAATTTAAATTTAACTCTCGAGGGTGGAGAAATATCGTAACCCACATGAGCAACTGAACAATGATTTGTTTCGCCCATTATTTAACGCGAACTTTATTTCAAAATTTGAAATTAATGCGTTTGAAATTAATACGGGGAAAGGCACGAAGCATTTTAATCCTCTAGAGGATTACAGATTTTCCACAACTGGTTCAGCGGGGTTAAAACGTCGTAATAATGGGAGAAATATAGATTCTCCTTCAGTTGCCCGTGGGTTACAATATTTTTTCACTCAAGAGAGTTAAATTAAAAATTTTAACCAGATGCCGTTTGGCGAATGGTTAACATTTTTTATTTAACTCTCGAGGGCAACTGAGCGAGAATTTGTTTCTTCCATTATTTCACACGAACTTTATTTCAAAATTTGAAATTAATGCGTTTGAAATTAATTCGGGGAAAGGCACGAGACATTTTAATCCTCTTGAGGATTACAGATTTTTCCACCACTTCTTTTTAAAACGCCGTAATAGTGAGAAATATAGATTCTCTTTCAGTTGCCCGTGGGTTAAGATATTTCTCCACTCAAGAGAGTTAAATTTAAAAGTTTAACCACAAGCCGTCAGGCGGGTGATTAAAATTTTAAATTGAACTCCAGAGAGTGGATAAATATCGTAACCTACATGGGAAACTGAAGGAGATTTATTTGTTTCTCCCATTATTTACACGAAATTTAGTTCATAATCCTTTGGCGGACCTCTACACAATTATGTCGCTAGGACACGAACTTGTAACGGCTGTTTGACACATTGACGGTAACTATGACTAGAATTTAATGAGAAGTGTATTTATTTGCTGAACATGAGAAGTTTATTAAGTAAATAATATCAGACTACGATGTTAACATTTGAAACTAAAAGCGTTACAGTAACGTTCTACGATAGGAAATTTCAAATGACGTCACGATTTTTCATGACGTAAATGTGCCAAAGTCATCGACAATAAATAATTTTCTGCCAGACTGCTGCAACAAAGCTCAGGAATTATATGAGGCTACATCTAATATCAACGATGTTTAAGTAAAGTGAAAAGAGACAAAACAGTATTATGACCCAACAGGTTATAATTACCGATTTGACAACATGCGGGGAAAGGCACGAGACATTTTAATCCTCTAGAGGATTACAGATTTTTCCACCACTGGTTCAGCGGGGCTAAAACGCCGTAATAATGGAAGAAATTGTAATTATCAGTTCACTGGGGGGTAATCATATTTGTGTTGCAATGGTGAAATCATAAGGAAATACACTAATTGCATTGGAATCAAAATACATGATTCAAATTTTATCATTTGACATTTGCTGAAATATTTCTTTTCTTTGAAATACATTTCAGGACGATAAACCAAAAGAAATAGTCATATACCAAACCGTATGTGAAAAAATGCCAGATCCTAACGTTCTGCGTAGACTGGTTGATTTAATATCTACAAGAATCAATATGTCTCCTGATCCAGTTACTGTTGTCAGCAGGTAGGTAGATACACATAATACTTCTACTTTACAAAATATTGACAAGTAGCAGTGTATATAGTGATCCATACACACGATAATTGAATTGTGTATGAACATCTGACGAATATGTTACACGTATACAAACACATCAATACACAGAAAAGTCCAACGTTTGATTCTAATGTACATTTTTTAGTTTTGTTTCTTGACTTTAGTATACAACAAAGATTCGCCATGGCATCATAAATCACATTCATAGCATAATCACGTAATGGAGTATTATATTGTCATGTGAAAGGAAATCATTTGAAATAGGCATGCACAGTGATATTCCCGAATGAAACGCCCAATGTTGTAGTTATTACAATAATCCAGGAATAAGGTTATATGATCATTGATATAAATTGCATAGCAACAACTGGATTTGCGTAGCTCAATTACACGTTACCGGTGACTGACATAATAAAATCCAAGTCAAAATATCGCTTTTTCTATGGTATCGCATCAGCTTCAAGTTATGAGGAGGTTCGAGTTTACCATTTCGAGCACCATACCCTACAGACGGTTTGCATAGGTGTAGGAGTTGTCCGATCATTTGTTGTTTTTCTTTTGTACCCCTTTAATTGTCCCCAGAATTCTATTTTAACAACTCTCGCAACTGATGAGTGTTGGCCCCAAACTAGCATACACTTATGAAAAACATGCAAAATCGCTACTCTGATTGGTTTGACATCACACGTGAATTACTAGAATCCAACACTGACACATACCACGGTAGGAAAATGATATAGCTCTAGTATTATATGGGAATTTCCTTGTATTAACTGTCTCCATTAGCTTCATATTAACAAGTTTGATTATGCGTCCATCAGTGATGGTGCAAAGAATTGTGGGTTGTTTTGTGCATTTACCAATGCAGTATCCAGTATGAAGATCGATGAGACAGCAGATATCTTCCAGCTTGTACGGCTTCTGCAGTTAAGACGTCCTGAGTTTTTTGCAGACTTTGTAAGTACAAAAGTATGAATCTATATTACATATGATGTGGTTTTCGTACAATTTCATAGGCTAAATCAGTCACGTGATATACAGAATATTTAATGTACTTTTTGCCACTGTGAAGAAACCAGACGTCTGGTTTCTATTTTTAAAAAAATATTGACGCTATGTTTTTATTTTTAAGTATATTGACCGTCTATGTTACTAAGTTTAGATCCGGATATTGTCCGTTCCGGACAGCATTTGCACTCCACCTGTAGTAAACAGTTTCCTAGTTTTATTGTGTAAAATAAAATAATTTTGTGTTAATATTTTATTTTCAATGACACGATAAATACATTACATATGTAATAAAAACAATTAAGGACTTTTTACGAGGTCAATATGTTATATATGGACCTGTTAGGATTATATTGACCTCAGACAATTGATAAATATTTAACATGGCGTTATGATTTGTCATTACTGTAATGATAGTTCTCTTATGATGATTCATCATTTTTGGTATCCAGTTAATTTAAATACGCCATTCTTGTATACGATTTTGTACTAATTTGAAGAAATTGAAAATAAGGAATTGCCTCCTAACTGTGTCTTTGTCTATTCTTTCATTCTTAGCCATTTTATAGAAATAACGTTGAAATAACGATGCTCCACAATTCAGCCAATAGAAACGAAACAACCAACCACCTTTGACCTTAATTCAATGAACACAAGAAAATCCACCTTATCCACGTCCTGGCTTGAGACAGACACAAACATGTTGCGGGTTACAACCTGAATATATTTTACCTCTTCATCTTTTATAATCCTCTCTGTCACAGATGACCAAAGATGTATCCAGACACGAGTCGTGCGCACTAAATTTGATATATACGTTTGCATTCTGAATGTTGTAAAATTCCTGTCCTTTGAAATACAAGAGTACCACGACGGATGCCACAAGTGGTACAAGAATAGTTATGCCTTCTGTCAAACATACGTTATTGAATATTTTGATACAATGGCAATTTGCTACATTGGCTAAACTTAAATTTAAGACTATGTTGTTTTTATTACAGGAGGAATATCGCCTTTGTTATGAAGTTTTGAATACCTACATAGAATCTTCCAATGTGTATGCCAACTTCTAACTCAGTACCAACGATATATGCAATGAAATAATGGATAAATGATATACTTTACTTACTCACTTTTTCCGGAGACGATTGCACTGGTTTTACAAAATGGAAACTCCCTTCCAATCGATAGTTACATTTATCTTCTGGAAATCATACACAGTCTAGTGATTATTTTATCATAAAGTATTGGTCAGTTGAGGAAAGTGAACCTCCTTACTGCATAAAGTACTTGACACAATTCCCTTTGTTCGAATTTTTTTTAAATTTTGCATGTATATATATATATATGCTTTTTTGTATGCCTGTAACACTTGCGGTGTATTGATTAATAAGAATACTTATCTCCTATGACAAATAATATAATTATAAAATTGCTAACCCGTGAAATTCAATGATTTACAAATAATCAAAAATGTGTTTATTTAGCTGTTTTCGTAGTGAAGTATAATATGATCAAATTAATTGTAAGAAATTGTAACACCAATTAAAAACCATTAGTATTACAAAGAATCGAAAATGGCTTCTTTTATTATTGTTCTAAGAATTATATATATTAGATAGGTTTATTTAGATGCGTTCTTATTGAAGTATGATATGATTAAAGTACGGATTGAAACACGGATTGGTTTCTTTTGTTATATTTCTAAAATAATTATATTCCATGCAACATAAACTTCATATATGAGGGGGAGGACAGGGAGTAGTCTTCTCCTTTCTCCCACCCCTCTCCACCTTTCTCTCACCCCTCTTCTACTTTCTCCCACCCCTTTTCTCCTTTCTCCCACCGCAAAAATAAATCTCCCTATGAAAAAAAGTAAAACAAGTTTAGTTCATTTTGAATAAAAATCGTGTAAATGTCTTGGTTTTATATGGATTAGACACATTCTACGGGCGAGCATCGCATCTACGCATAGACATGTACATGTATTTTACCAGTCTATGATAATGAGTGCACAGTCTCTTGAAGTTCCAAAAATAATAAAAAAATTAGCAAAACATTTTTTTTCTTATTTGTTTTTTAGTTTTTGAAAATGATTTGATTGATTAGATTTTTGGTGTTTAACGTCACTTTCAACAATATTTCAACTATATCATGGCAACCAGTTTTAGTGGTGGAGGAAGCCTGAGTACCCGGAGAGAACCACTGACAATGGGCAAGCAACTGGTAAACTTTATCACTTGCGGTTGCGAGTCGAGTGCACCCATTTTGTAATTTACAAAGCCGGGCGCGAACCCAAGCCGTATTAGTGATAGGCTTGTATGAATTGTTAGATCCAGCGACCTAACTCAATGAGCCACCCGGGCCCCTTAGTTTTTGAAACTTCAAGTGACTGTGATGAGTCAAACTTCTATCATTTAAACAAAAGTATCCTTTTCATCCGGGGGTCGTGCACTGGGGCTTGTTACCATTTTTGTTATCCCTTGACTACTCTAAAAAATACATTTTTGTACACACGAGACACATGAGAGTAGTCTGGGGATAAAACAAATGGTATCAAATCCCTGTGGGTCGTATTGCTCGTATGTGTTTATGTATATGTTTTGTAAAATAAATGATGAAAGTTCATAACGTTAAATTTTGATAAGATTATTTGTAAAAATGTGGTTGAAAGTCCACCGAAATGTCAATGATATAAGAAAACAAATAATAGCTTTCATAAAGAAATATATAATCATTCTTTTCACGCACAAATCAATTCATAACTCCGACAGAAAAGGCATAAAATATCGAATGTCTTACCCCCGCTAATCCACTTCTCTTGATGTAAACAAACAATTTTGATCGGACCAATGGGCAGTTGATCAAAATGAAACAAGTAAGAGAAACCAGCTACCTCACGATCATACGACCAACCCTGGAATACGAAGCAATGGTTTGTGATCCCACCACCCAAACCCTGATACAAACATTAGAAAATGTACAAAGAAGAGCTGCCCGCTTCGTCATAAATGATTACACCAGCAGAACACAAGGATGCGTTGTCACAAGCATGCTAACATCACTTAAGAGGCAGACATTAGAACAACGGAGGAGGATAAGCAGACTCGTTATGATGTATACGATCCATCATCGACTCGTGGACATCGACCGAGACTTATACCTCAGACCTGGTGACAGCAGAACCAGAGGTTCTTCAAGGAGAGGTCTAATTATTACACTCTCAGAAACTCCTTCCAAAGAACAGCACAAGAATGTAACAACCTACCAGACACTACAGTTGGGGCCAGCTCCATAGCCACGCCAACCAGTGTAAATAGTTTTAAGGGTTGGCAACTCCTACAATTGCTTGACATGTTTTTCTTTGTTTTGAAACTATGAGCGACATGATCAACGAAATTGTGTGACGACAGCTTTAGGGGCGAAACAAGAAGGTCTAACGATTGTCCATTTTTTAAATAAATTAATCGTTTCATGTACGGTTTCTTTTCAATTTTTTTTTTTTGGTGGGGAGGGGGGATTTTTAAACTGGATAGTTATTTTTTATTCAAATTAAAAGGATGTGTCATGTACTTCACTCTGTAATGATCATTTATCAAACATTAAGTATGTATTCTATAGAAATACATCTATTTTGCTAATAGATACAACTTATGTGATAGAAAATGGCCTATATATTTAAAAGATGCATACTTTAGTCGGAACTAACTTTCGTGACGTCATAGGTTAGGAATGTGGGGAAACCCCAGTGACGTCTTTATAAACATTGCGGAATCTTCGTCAGGAAAATCTCAACGTACTCGAGGTTTATCTTACTAATTTTAAATATAAAGACATTCTTTTCACATTGCTGGGAACTGCATCGTTCAATACACAAACAATTATTCGGCAACCAACTGTAAATCGCCACCAACTTGAGAAACGCAGGGCAATGAGTGTTTACTCTAAACCAGTGTCAGTGACAGCGATCATGAAATGAATGACGTGACGTAACAATACTTGTGTGACTTAAATTATAGCGATTGTCATTTTTTTTAAAAATAAATTAATCGTTTCATGTAAAGAAGCTGTACGGATTCCTATTTTTTGTTTGTTATTTTTAAACTGGATACTTATTTTTTATTCTAATTAATAGGCTATTTCCGGTCATTCTCTCCCATTGTCCATTCTATGCTGAAACTTAAAAAACACTTCCGGTTGGTATTGTTAGTATATTGATTCATCTCCTTACACACATGTTGCTGTTTAGCTCGCATCTTGCGATGCTCGCTATTAACAACAAATACGCCCTCCTCTCGTTTTTTGACATGACATGATAACTGTTTCTTCTTGTTCAAATAATTCATGTATTATTGTATGTGCCTTTTTTCATGGGGTCATGTGAACAAGAGCTTCCTGTTTCAAAGAAACTGCAGGATCCCACGTTTCACATCAAATAACTTAACTGCAAGAAAAAATTCCAATGTTGTTACATCAATTGCCTGTCATTTTGGTCTTTTTTATGTAAATCAAGAACTGAAGTATTCAAATTGTCTTCATAAATAACTTTCGCCCGAAAGTTTTTTTAATAAATCACGTGAAAATCGGTCAAAATCAGACTCAAACCCCCTCCCCCTTCAAAAATTGCTGGATCAGCCCCCTAGACGTTCAATAAAATATACATGATAGGAAGTGGCATGATCGTAAATCAGTGTCATCACCCTCAATCATCAGCAATCACTCTATTTCAGTGATTCACATGTAACACCAGCAATAATGATTTTTAACTGAATCACATTGTGTGTACTGTAGATGATCGGAGATCACAATAAGCACAGCAAAGGAAATGGGGTATCTATGACCCCAACTATACATGTATTTATACTTATGTTAAAAAAGTAACATGTTCAAGTTAGCCACAGGGGTATGCAATTCTGTAATGATAGAATAGGATAGAAAGAATATATTTTATTTATGATATGTAATATCTCCTTTTTATGGCAGGGGTGTGCAGCTGAGACAACCAGTAGCCCACCCTTATCATTTACTTAAAATCTCAAAAATATATGACACTCATAACCTTATATATTTTCCAATGTAGACCATATCCGTTTCATAAATTCTGAAGCCTAAAAAAGTGACCTATTCCAGCGACTCATCCCTACCACTTAGTATATTGGAAGTACCCCTTCCCCCCACAGTGAATATAAGGCTCATCGTATTGTAAAAGTACATTAATAATATTTCATATAACAGACTCCCGTAAGCAAACTTTTACCTCATCCATAATTGACATTATTAAAGCATATTACTATAATTTAGGTGTAATTACCATGAAGCTCGGCTTCTTCTTTCAGAAGCAGTTCAACTGCATGTTTCCATGAGGTATTGTTGTTAATAACAACCATTTTTATTTCTTTTTTTTCTAGAATTGATAACTCGGTATTGAAGAGGGAAATACAAAATTTCCCACATCTTTCGTGAAAACCGTTGTTTACTTTCAATTCTTTCAAAAAAGTGGTAACATCTTGTTCAGGAGATATCCCTAAATAAATAAAGTGGTTGTCCACAGCCTTTCCTTGCAAACGTCCAACTATATGTACCCCGGTGCTCTAGAGCCATTTGTCCCCCTAGCCATCTTCCCCCGGAAAAATGGCTATATAGACATTTTCCCCCTTTACAAGTAGGGGGATGGCTCTATAGTGGGTTCCCTCCCCCTAAATGTTATTTCTAATGACGTTACGCGCGGTCTTCGTACGCTTAACCATAATTAAGCTTGCCGCTTTTTGAAGACCGTGCAGCCAAGATAGAAAAGAAATATTGCATTGAGAAATGTATATTTATGGAAAGTCTAAGTCCGTCCCCATTACTCTTTGTAATTAATTCCGATTTAAAATGTGTTGTTTTGTAATTATAAGCCGTATAATGTTGATTTCGGTGAAAAAAGTCGTTGTCCCGTGTAACATTTTACGCTACAAATAAAAGTTAAAGCCTTGTTAACGTATTAATTTTTTGTCCGATTTCTTATTTTTTTTGCTACGAAGTGCCCAGAGTGACAATCTTTGATGACGTCACTTATGATATCATTATGACGTCATTTGCCGATTTGCCAGGCAAGTTCGTGAACAGTTACATTGTGTCCCATTCACCCAATCACAACTCAGACTTCACAAACAAGACAAAAATACAGCTTTATCATGAAAATTAGTGAGTAAATAATGTAACTATCAAAATGTTGTTTTTAAGGAGTTAAAAATTTGAAAAGGACAAATAGAAAAAAGGCAAAATCCGAGAAAATATTTTATTTTCATTTCGGGTGAACAAAATGTTCCGAGTC
>MJUT01023520.1:752854-770109 GCA_002080005.1 Gigantidas platifrons
TATCAGAACTTGGCAAAAGGGGGATAACTGGAATAGTATTTTTAAAGTATTGTTGAGGTAGCAAATGTTCATGGCTATCATTTGGAAAAACTCTGTGGTTTAGGAAAGTTTCATTCCAAATGACAAAAAGTAGCTTGATTTTATTGTAGCTCATCCAACACCGGGTTTAACTATGATTGGATTGTTTCAGACAGATGTCAGCGTACTAGTATCTGAAAAAATAAATCAGTGAAAAAAGTGTCAACATATTCCTTCTGAATAGAAGATCATAGAATATTTATTTACGGTATTAAATTTATTTCTATTAGTGTTAGGGATATGGTAATGGTGTTTAGCCACCGACCTGTTGTAAGTCACTGAAAAACTTTATCATATGATGTTGTATCGAGTACACCTCGCCATTAGGGATAGGGTTATGGGTTTTAACCACCGACCTGTTGTAAGTCACTGAAAAACTTTATCATATAATGTTGTATCGAGTACACCTCGCCATTAGGGATAGGGTTATGGTGTTTAACCACCGACCTGTTGTAAGTCACTGAAAAACTGTATCATATAATGTTGTATCGAGTACACCTCGCCATTAGGGATAGGGTTATGGTGTTTAACCCCCGACCTGTTGTAAGTCACTGAAAAACGTTATCATATAATGTTGTATCGAGTACACCTCGCCATTACGGATAGGGTTATGGTGTTTAACCACCGACCTGTTGTAAGTCACTGAACAACTTTATCATATGATGTTGTATCGAGTATACCTCGCCATTAGGGATAGGGCTATGATGTTTAACCTCCAACTTGTTGTAAGTCGGTGAAAAACTTTATCATTAATAATGTTGTATCGAGTACACCTCGCCATTAGGGATAGGGTTATGGTGTTTAACCACCGACCTGTTGTAAGTCAGTGAAAAACTTTATCATTAATAATGCTGTATCGAGTACACCTCGTCATTAGGGATAGGGTTATGGTGTTTAACCTCCGACCTGTTGTAAGTCACTGCAAAACTTTATCATATGATGTTGTATCGAGTACACCTCGCCATTAGAGGGATTTGAAATTACAACGTTAGTGGTAATAAGGTAGTTCTAAATCCAACTACGATAGAATCACGACCACAACTGCCCCTATTTTTCTATTAGAATGTAATGACAGATGAAAAAAAAGAAAGCATGTAGATAATTAGTCTGTAATGTAAATGTATGTTGCATTGAGTAAAGTGATATTGTAATAAATGTCAAATATTACAAAATAACAAATATACACATTTAAACAACCAAAAAATGGGGGGGGGGGTTGTTGTCATCCAGATATATAGTATACCATTTTACCGGGTAAAGCAACACAGAAAGTGCATTAGATAAACACAACATGAAAAAAAACCAAAAGAAGTACCAAAAGGAGAGTGATAATATTGCCTGATCGCGACACGATATAAATAAACAAACCGGTTATAATATTTTCTAAAGGCAAACAAATAATCGGTTAAATATAGTATATATATTGGGTGGAACAGCATGGTCTAGTAGACAAGTATTTAAATTGCAAACAGGTATCTACTTCCGTGTTAAGGTTTCAGAACTGATTAAAATGTTAGGATTAATTTTATTACTGGTTTTCAAAGTTTGCTCATCAACCGATGGTAAGTGGTTATTTAGAAAGAAAATTATTTGTAACTTAAAATTTTGTAATTTATCAAATATTATGAAATATAAACACAAACAGAATATCCCCATATGCATGTACAGCTTTTTAAAACCTTTCATTTGAATTCGTAGCTGTTCAATGCCTATAGTTTCTTCAATCTTTAACTTAAACCGTTATGTAATTTTAGATAACGGCATAAATTTACACTTATGATATCATACGTTGATACTATTTATTTAATTGGTACCCCATATTCTAACATCAATATCATGTAGGTGACATAAAGAGTCTTATTCAGATGTCCTTTTCTTGGCTAATCAAATTACCGCTTTTCAAATCTTAATTTGTAGAGCTGAACTGATTTGATGACTAATTTTGAGTGATCCATGTGTCAGTACGGAACGACTGATCTGCACAGCATAAGAAGTGCAGTATGCAGAAATACATACCAACAGTGTATTGAATTATAGTAACTCTTCCAAGCGAAGCCAAATGTCTTCCATGAGTTTAACAATTAATATAAGCATTCCATATGTGAAAAAATGTGATCACATTCTATGGATATGATGTACACCATTAAGGTTTTAATGTTAACTAGTGTGTACGAAAGATAATGATAATTTTCTACCCTTTCAGTCAGCTATACATTTATATATAAAGTTATTTGAACCTGCTCCTCTCCAGATTTATGTCAGACCTGCATGCACGACATATCAGAAAGGGGATGGCAATTTACACCTATTTACTACGTGAAAAGCATAGAAATATAGAATGGACTTCTGGCGGAGTTTAATTTTCACATTTATTAACGTGTCGGAGTTTCCAAAGTATAGATTCAAATGTTCATACCTTTCTCGTAGTAAAAATGACTTATCAAAGGCGGAGCTAAGACCAATAAACAATTATCCCATTTATGTACGCATATATACAAATGATAGTATTATCATATAGTTGACAGGTCGAAAGATGACTGTTTAAAGCGGTCGACAAAATCTCGAAAAATGCAATATGTCATTTTCTGCTTCTTTTTGTCGGCGTTAAATCGGGAATTCCTCAAGAAGGACATCTAGAACCAGAATAAATGAAGGTTTATCAAACGTTTTTGTTTCAGTTAAAACAAATTCTTTTGAGAAAGCAAATTGCGTAGATAATGTCACAAATATGTATGAACACTATTACATACATAGGACAATACTTGTAAAATCTCAACAACAAATAAAAAAGTCTTGTGTAATATATTTTTGTTACTATCATTACAGCATTATTCATGAATTAGTTGTTTATTTCGTTTCATACAAATATAAAAAGATGTTGAGAAACGACAAAACACGGTTTGTTAAACTTTCATGTAATATTAACTTTAGCACTTGTGCCATTTATCCTCTGTATAACAGCATAGATAAACACGAGAAAACATTCTTTAGTCATTCCCTCATTGTTTCGTTTATTTATTTTTGAAATGTCATTTGTCTTTTCTGTAAGTAAATGATACTTATAATTTACTGCTTAATAATTCTGAACTTATTTCAGTGGAAGCCATATCAGGAAGTAATACTACATTAACATGTCCATTACAAGGGTCGTCTTTCCTATGGCGAAAGTTGGTGAATTCTGATTGGTCTACACTTCAGGAAGGAGCTAAATACGGGAATGTGACTACTGCATCTCTGATTATATATAATGTTGATCCAGGTGACGACGGTAATTATCTTTGCGCAGGTGGTTTACAAGAAAGATATATTGAAGTTACTGTTATAGGTAAGTAAGAGTAGATAAGAAAAGGGAAGTCCAGCGAAAACAATAGGCATTAAGAAGTAAACCGCAAACATAACAGAACAAATGACTAAATAAATGTTCGTACACAGACTGTATTTACTATATCGCTCCGTCTCAGCGAAATCATTAACAAAACGTTTTTAATATGTTTGTCTTAGAAATGTCCTGTCATCGGATGCAATTAAAAAGTTGGCCATTGTTAGAAAACGGATATTTACAGAAACTATGAATTACATAGCATTTGGAAAGGGAGACTCAGAGTATATGCTGTTTCTGTTTATCTCGGGGTAATTTGCAGTTCAACAGTATTCTACATGCACAACATAAAGTTCGGTGATAGATAACTGCAATATTCAATATTGTTATGCTTAATTGTAACATTCCGAATAAAATGAAAAAAAAATTATACTTCACTGTAGGAACAAATCCAAAATCGGAACGAATTATCGTAAAATCAGAGCAAAACTCGAACCTACTAATATATACATAACCGCTCACGTTCCGCCCCTTCAATAGGCACTTCAAAAAGAAGTAGTGGGATTAAACTAGCTATATGTTTTATAGTTGTATGGGTCCACTAGCTATGTATTATAATAGGCACTTCAAAAACAAGTAGAGGATTAAACTAGCTATATTTTTTATAGTTGTATGGGTCCACTATCTATATATTATATAGTTTATGGGCTCAACACTTCCTTCTTAGTGAAAAAGATGCGATCATGCCAGTGCTTCGCCATACGAGTAAAGTGTCAACCCTTACATATAACTTGGTGATCAGAGATGTCATACAGAACGGTCGAATCTTGAACTTCACAGAAAGTATATTTAATCGTCGTGACACAGAAGTTGCAATACATGCATGTTTAATATAAAGATAGTTGATGGCCTCAAACATCACAAAAAGTACACAAGGTCATCGTTCGACATAATAGTGAAACAATGGTCATCTTCGAACAATAATCTAATTGCCAATACCATATTGCGTCATCTGTACCGAATACTTTTCAACAAGGTGTTGATGTCTTCTGAAAAAACATTTGAAAGATAATATCATGCTTAGCATTATTTATATCGAAGTTACAAAAGATAATGATTAGATTTTTCCATTCTAATACCAGAAATAGAAATAGGGTTTGTAATAATCGGAGACAGCAACATCTGGGTTATAACATGTATAAGAATGTTTTCTATGTAGAGTTTGTGAATCACTTTTTAGTCTAATTTCAGTGATAGCAGTAGAAGGAAGTACAACTACATTAACATGTCCACTACAAGGCTCGTCTTTCCAATGGCAAAAATGGACTAATTCTGGTTTGTCTATACTTCAAGAAGATGATAAATACGGGAATGTGA
This sequence comes from Gigantidas platifrons, assembly GCA_002080005.1. Classification (NCBI taxonomy): domain Eukaryota; kingdom Metazoa; phylum Mollusca; class Bivalvia; order Mytilida; family Modiolidae; genus Gigantidas; species Gigantidas platifrons. Next base: position 757,629 of record MJUT01023520.1, read on the forward strand.
CTACTGGATATCTGACTATCTATAATGTTGATCCAGATGACGGTGGTACTTATTCATGCATAACTGGCATACAAGAATTAGATATGAAAATTATCTTTAGAGGTACGCAAAGTAATTTAGAAAAGTACAGTCAAACGAAGCTAATAAATACATATGCATTAAGATGAAGCTCGGCAAAAATTTCAGAAAGAATGAGATATAGACTGTTATAATGTGTATGTTGGTTTCTGATATCAGTTTAATGTGCAATTTTACACAATGTTCTACACATATAATACAGTGTTCTGCTATCCTCCATAATGTTTTCCATTTGTTGTTACGTTTTGAACTGCTAATCATCAATTACAAATGAAAGTTGTCTTTAGAGGTACGCAAAGTAATTTAGTAAAGTACTGTCACACGAAGCCAATAAATACATATGCATATGCATTAAGATGAAACTTGGCAACACTTTCAGAAAGAATGAGATACATACTGTTATATTGTGTATGTTGGTTTTCGATCTCAGTGTAATGTGCAACTTTACACAATGTTCTAGACATACAATACAGTCTTTTGCTATCCTTAATACACAATGTTCTACACATACAATACAGTGTTCTGCTATCCTCCATACACAATGTTCTACACATACAATATAGTGTTCTGCTATCCTCCATACACAATGTTCTACACATACAATACAGTGTTCTGCTATCCTCCATACACAATGTTCTACACATACAATATAGTTACGAAATTATACATGTAGCTTAGTTTTCATTGAGTATAGCAATTCAAAAGACGAAACATTTAAATGATTGTTTACTGAATTTAGCATCATATACTTTTCTAACGATGTTTCAGTATAAATGCTGGGGACTCTGTGAGTCTGTTTATAACTTAAAAACACTTAATCATGTTTATGATAAGTGGAACACAACTTTGATGATATGACTGACTATTGATATACGGTTTGTATATAATATCAGAAAGATGTGGTGTTTAGTCAAATGTATCATTTGAATGCAGTTTTACGACGTGTACACTAAATGACAATATTGACCATGACTGTCCTTAATACAAATAGGACATATAAAGTACCTTATTGATCATGATTTTCCTTAATACAAATAGGACATATAAATGTCCTTATTGACCATGACTGTCCTTAATACAAAAAGGACATATAAAGGACCTTATTGACCATGAATTTCCTTAATACAAATGGGACATATAAAAGACCTTATTGACCATGACTTTCCTTAATACAAATAGGATATATAAAAGACCTTATTGACCATGACTGTCCTTAATACATGTAGGACATATAAAGGATCTTATTGACCATGACTGTCTTTAATACAAGTAGGACATATACAGTACCTTATTGACCATGACTGTCCTTAATGCAAGTAGGACATATGAAAGACCTTATTGACCATGACTTTCCTTAATACAAGTAGGACATATAAAATACCTTATTCACCATGACTGTCCTTAATACAAATAGGACATATAAAATACCTTATTGACCATGACTTTCTTTAATACAAGTAGGACATATAAAAGACCTTATTGACCATGCCTGTCCTTAACACAAATAGCACATATAAAAGACCTTATTGACCATGACTGTTCTTAATACAAGTAGGGCATATAAAAGACCTTATTGACCGTGACTTTCCTTAATACAAATAGGACATATAAAGGTCTTTATTGACCATGACTTTCCTTAATACAAGTAGGACAAATAAAAGACCTTATTGACCATGACTGTCCTTAACACAAATAGCACATATAAAAGACCTTATTGACCATGACTGTTCTTAATACAAGTAGGGCATATAAAATACCTTATTGACCATGACTTTCCTTAATACAAATAGGACATATAAAGGTCTTTATTGACCATGACTTTCCTTAATACAAATAGGACATATAAAGGACTTTATTGACCATGACTCTCCTTAATATGAATGACTTTATTCACCATGACTGATACTAACATTACCACTAAATGGCCTTATTGATCATGACTGTTCTAAATACTAATATGACCACTAAGTAATCTTATTGAACCTGACTGTCCTTAATACAATCATGCCACTAGATGACCTTATTGAACCTGACTGTCCTTAATACAAGCATGGCCACTAGATGATCTTATTCACCATGCATGTTCTTGATACTAACATGACCCCTGAAGGAACTTATTGACCATCAATGTCCTTAATGCTGACATAACCACTAAAGAACCTTATAGAAACAAGAATTATAACAACTTACGCGTGTTATCTATTGAAGTTTGCGCTGATTTATTTTTGGTTTAATTTCAGCGATAGCCATATGGGGGAGTAATACTACCTTAACATGCACATTGCAAGGGTCGTATTACTATTGGCAAAAGAGAACGGATTCGGTTTGGTCAAGCAATATCCAAGCAGGAGCGAAATATGGGAATGTAAATAGTAGATCTATGACTATCTATAATGTTCAAACAAATGACGGCGGTAGATATCGTTGTGGCGTTAATTCCAATCTAGAACAGGTAGATGTTAGTATCAGAGGTATGTACATTAGATAAGACAAAGAAATCAATTTAGATACGAATTAATGAGTAACTCGGAAGCAATGCAAAAACAAAATGATCAAGACGATGTTATATTGTGAATGTTTGTTTCCGACTTTTGACTGACCAATTATTACATCGTTTACATGTAAAACATATTATTGAGTGTCACAACCCGAGATACCAAATTCTACTGTATGTAACTAAAGTTAAAAAGGCGACATCGTGTTTGTATTTCCACGTGAGGCAACAAACATTTAAAGATGTATTTTGTTTGCTCAAAGCTTAATCAGCAATACTTTCTCTACAGGTCAGTAATAACCTTTAGTTATCCCTCATCATACTGACAGTTAATACGATGTATGTTCATTTAGCCGCATCCGTGGTATTATAGTTACCATGCTGGTCTCGATTGAATTGAAGTTAGATCATGGCTTCGAGCCCCGATCGGGTCAAACCAAAGACTAAAAAATTGGTATCCTAATTAGATTACCAATAACAAAACAGTGATAACAAGTCCTTACTAAAAAGATGCATACCGATATGTTCACAATATTTACATAATTATTTAGGTCAGGTATTACACAGGCACATAATATTGCAGTATTTGCATTATTTAGGTATCACGGAGACACATATTATCACCATATCTACATAATTAGCTCATCACAGAACCAGGTTATACGACGACACATATTATCACAGTATTTACATCATTTATTATTTACAGGATCAAGGGTCCGTTCAAATTTATTGACGGTGTTGGACTGAGACAATAACATGAATAAGTCATCGGACACAAATTTTTCTTTAGATTCATAAACGATGGAACATTGAGTTGTCAAAGAAAAAAATATACATTAGACAACTGCTGTTTTAAGATCATTCTTTATGTATAGTATTTTCCGTGGAAATGAGAAATATTGATTTCTTATGTTGCTTGCATGTAAAACCTGCTTAAATATTTATGAAATGTTGAACATTTCTAGGTAAAACACTAGGGTGGATCGCAGTAATTACAAGAACAAGAAATTAAATATATTCAATTTGTAAAAAATAAAACAACACACACACAAAGAAGCAAGTGCATCTTCCTTATCTTAGATCACATAAAGGAGAAGGTAAAGAAAATGTTCATGTGTAATGATTTTTTTCGGCAAAACTTTATTAGGAGGGGAAAACATTAAGCCTGTTTTTTTTTGGTTCAAATTGATGCGTGTAATATATAAAGTGAATCAAACGATTTACCTTTTCTCAATTAAGCTTTCATACTTCATCAATTTTAGTTTTATAAAAGAAGTATTTAAAATATGTAAGATGAGTAAGTTAGTATATGTTTTCCCTCTAGATTCTTCCTAAGCATGAGGGCACGAGTGACTCTTTAAACTAGGTAGTTGGATAACCTAACAACTCATACAAGCCTATCATCAATACAGCGTGGGTTTGCGCTAGTCTTTGTAAATTACAAAAAAAGGTGCACTCGACTTGCAGCCGCAAGTGATAAAGCTTACCAGTTGATTGCCCATGTTCGGTGGTTCTCTCCGGGTACTCTGGCTTGCCATAGCTGAAATATTGCTTAAAATTGGCGTTAAACACAATCAATCAATCAATCAATCAATCAATCAATCAATCAATCAACCTAAGTATGTTTTTTCATTCTAAATCTGTGAGGATAACATAGAGGATAAATATTGAAAATCCTACAAGTATAAATAGACTTTTTACAAATGATTCAGTGATAGTGAGCATTTCTTGTTTCAAAAAGTTCATGCAATATACAACAAGAGTAAAACGTCATAGAATGCTTTCCCCACAACAAAGCATCAGCAATCTGCAAATTAAAACTTTGTAAAGGTATACCCCGATTGTTAATAACATGCAGTATGCATATTGAATATATTACCAGTATAAATTTCAAAGAGTACATATAATATACTGAGTAAAAAAAGTTTAGCAGCCAACATTTTTTTTTCTTATGTTAATTTTTTTTTCTCACATTTGTGTCTATGATTATTATAGACATCATATAGCTAATCAATACAAAAGACATTTAAAACAGGTACAATAACATTTTGCTTGAATCATTTCGCGCCGACAATCAGCTGCACGTGCAGTAGGTGTTTACTTGTCTTACTTGTTTATGCTTTCCGAAAGTTTATTTTATCGACAATTTGTTCTTGAATAAGGTTCAAAACAGAAGAAAACATTTTTCTTGTAACCAAAAGTTTTATGGGGCGCCGTAGAGGACTTCCACAGAATGACCGCCATCGGTATGTTGGAAGGCGGAATGACGGTAAATGACGTTGTTGTGTCATTTGGTGTTGACCGTACAACCATATGGAGGTTAGCATAACGTTCCAGGATCACTGGCACATTTAAGATTAGGCCGAGATCCGGTAGACCACACCGTCTCACTCCTAGGGAAGAACGTTACATCAGGATCACAGCAGGTCGTGACCACTTCTTACCAGTAACAAGGATTGTCGACAGAGTATGGAGAGAAACTGTAGTCCGCATATCCGCGGAAACAGTCCTTAATAAACTTAAAGCTTGTCGTTTCAAATCAAGAAGACCACATACAGGTATGGAGTTAACTGTCCACCACAAAAGACAGTGCCACGCATGGACAAATCAGCAATTGCGCCGAAACTGGAGGACAGTACCTTTTTCGGATGAATCTCGATTCACACTAAAGTTTGTAGATGGTCGCATTCGTGTGTGGAGACGGCCTGGTGAACGCTTTGCGGCGGCTTGTGTTATGCCAGTTGACCGCTTTGGTGGCAGTTAGTTACTGTTGTGAGGAAGGAGTGCATTACGCAGGAAAGACCAACTTGATTGCGATAAAACAAACACTGAATGCACAGCGCTACTGTGATGACATTTACGCCCTGTTGTGGTGCGTTCAGGCCAATGTTCGGTCACACACCCCTTTTCTCTCCATGAACTTTTTACAGGCCAACAATATTAATGCATTACCCTGGCCGAGTCGTTCTCCTGATCTGGCTCCTATTGCACATGTTTCGGACATGCTAAACAGACAAATTCGAGAGAATCATCATCCATTCAACTCTTTGCAGTAATTGGAAAATGAGCTCATCATTGAATAGAACGCCATTCCACAGTACAAGTTCCAACAAATCATCAGAGGCATGCAAAAAAGATGTAGAGCTACCATTACTGCCAACGGGGCCTGGACAAGATACTGACATTGTGGATTTATCTGTGAATTCATCATGTGTCACGTATTGCAAATCAGGAAGTTTTGTTATGCAATGAAATCTAAATTATTTTTGAAAATATAAAATTAAAAATATTTGTTGCTAAGCTTTTCTTGCTCAGTATATATACATGTATGTACATTAGGAAATCGTCTAATTTTGTTTTCAACTGCAGCTTCAATAGTCTGCATATTTATTTTTCTAAAGTTATACACCAAGTGTGAATAACATACAAAGGGAATAGTTTACAACTTACAAGTATATATTTATTATTTCTGGAAAAAAATACAGTTTTCCAATGCATTTCGTGTTCCAAACACTGCATAAAATATCTGCAATGATATATCAGCCAATGTTATTAGAAAAACAAGCTTCAAGAATTTCAGGTTTGGTTTATGGTGTTTAACGCCACTTTCAACAATATTTGAGTTATATCGTCGCAGTCAGTTTTATTGATGGAGGAAATCGGAGTGCCCGGAGAAAAGAACCGACCTACCGCAAGTCACTGACAAATTTATCACATACTGTTGTTTCGAGTGCACCTCGCCATGAACGGGGTTCGAACTCACTACTTTAGTGGTGATAGGCATTGATTGCACAGGATAAGGTTTTCAAAAGATATACTCAAGTACTAGTATATAATATGAATACAATACACAACGTTTTCTATATAAAAGATAGGTATAAGTGTTTTTTTAGTGATTATATAATATTGGCAATAATATCATCTTCTATCGACATACCCTTCTTAAATAAAACTTTAATTAACCAAGAGGAACCTTTGGCGCAGTAGCTTCCTTGTTAGCAGCAACCCTTTATCAAGGAAATCCTGATAGGAATCGCAAGCTCTGGAATATCGTATCAACTGAGAGATATATACTCCATATGCAGGTGTTGCTGGAATGTTGCTACATTTAAATGGAAAAGTTCACAATGGGGAAATTCAAATATTTTTTATTGTCGTAATGTTTCGTTCTTAATCTGCCCTCACTGTCAATTACGAGGTGTAGGTCAAGGAATGAAACAGACCTATCTGTATATGTGGTATCCTTTATTTCAAGCTCAATGGGATAGATGCGATCAACGAAATCACCAAACTGGAATTATTTAGTAAAAGGACATAATCTATATAGCGGAACGTGAAAGTAAATGAGCGGGCTAGATTCTTTTCGTTTTTCTTGAGACGCCACTGTATGAAATCTGCCTCATACGAATAAATTCATCATATAACAGGTAATATCGATAGTCTATTACTTACTAACCACGATGCTGTCTTTGTATAATTGTATATGTATACTTTGTAGATTTGAAATTCATTCTTGATACTTAAAATTGACCTAACACCAACTAATCATCATGTTCATCCATAAACATAGCGGTTATGAAAAACAGAACCTATTACAATGTTCCATGCTATGTTATTAAATTATATGGAATACATTGAAAACAGATATTTAACATATATTTGTAACATTTTATTAATTTTATTTTAAGCATATTATATTGTCTAAATAATGAGTGTACCGTATAAAGGTCATGAACTCTAAACTTGATATCTACGTTTTTATTACTATCACTAGGTTGATACCTCTGCTGGTGGACTATTAGTCTCCGGAGGTATCATCTACCAGTAGTCAGTGTTACTATCACTGGGTTGATACCTCTACTGGTGGACTATTAATCTCCGGAGGTATCATTCACCCAGTAGTCAGTGTTACTATCACTAGGTTGATACCTCAGCTGGTGGACTATTAGTCTCCGGAGATATCATTCACCCAGTTGTCAGAGTTACTATCACTAGGTTGATACCTCTGCTGATGGACTATTTGTCTCAGGAGGCACCATTCATCCAGTAGTCAATGTTGCTATCACTAGTTAGATACCTCTGCTGGTGTACAATTTGTCTCCAGAGGTATCATCTAGCCAGTAGTCAGTGTTACTATCACTGGGTTGATACCTCTGCTGGTGGACTATTTTTCTCTGGAGGTACCATTCACCCAGTAGTCAGTGTTACTATCACTAGGTTGATACCTCTGATGGTAGACTATTAGTCTCCAGAGGTATGATATACCGAGTAGTCATTGTAGTGTTCTGCTATCCTCCATACACAATGTTCTACACATAAAATACAGTGTTCTGCTATCCTCCATACACAATGTTCTACACATAAAATACAGTGTTCTGTTATCCTCTATACACAATGTTCTACACATACAATACAGTGTTCTGTTATCCTCTATACACAATGTTCTACACATACAATACAGTGTTCTGCTATCCTCCATACACAATGTTCTACACATACAATACAGTGTTCTGCTATCCTCCATATACAATGTTCTACACATACAATACAGTGTTCTGTTATCCTCCACACACAATGTTCTACACATGCAATACAGTGTTCTGCTATCCTCTATACACAATGTTCTACACATACAATAGAGTGTTCTGCTATGCTCCATACACAATGTTCTGCACATAAAATACAGTGTTCTGCTATCCTCCAAACACAATGTTCTACACATACAATACAGTGTTCTGCTATCCTCCATACGCAATGTTTACACATGCAATACAGTGTTCTGCTATCCTCCATACACAATGTTCTACACATACAATACAGTGTTCTGCTATCCTCTATACACAATGTTCTACACATGCAATACAGTGTTCTGCTATCCTCCATACACAATGTTCTACACATACAACACAGTGTTCTGCTATCCTACATACACAATGTCCTACACATGCTATACAGTGTTCTGCTATCCTCCATACATAATGTTTTTCACCAACAATAGAGTGTTCTGCTATCATCCATACACACTGTTCTACACATACACTACAGTGTTTTGCTATCCTCCATACACAATGTTCTACACATGCAATATAGTGCTCTTCTATCATCCATACACACTGTTCTACACATACAATACAGTGTTCTGCTATCCTCCATAATGTTTTACATTTTTTGTAACGTAGCGAAATTATACATGTAGCTTTGTTTTCATTGAGTTTAGCAATTAAAAAGACGAAATATTTAAATGATTGTTTAGTGAATTTAGCATCATATATTTTTCTATCGACGTTTCAGTATAAATACTGGGAACTCTGTGAGTCTGTTTATAGCTTAAAAACACTTAAGCATGTTTATGTAAGGTGGAACACAACATTGATGATATGACTGACTATAGTTATACGTTTGTATATAATATCATAATATGTGGTATTTAGTCAAATTTATCATCTGAATGCAGTTTTACTAAGTATGCAATGTACGTATGACGTACTTTACAGGTAGGCACATTTATTTGCAGATATTTACACCGTCTATGAGCATCATCTTTTCACCAAGATTTCACCATCTAATCTACTATAACTATCCTTCATAGTAAAATTACCACTTAAGGACCTTATCGAGCAATATTTTCCTGCATATTAACATGACCACTAAATGACAGTATTGACCATGACGGTCCTTAATACATATAGGACATAAAAAGGATATTATTGACCATGAGTTTCCTTAATACAAGTGGGACATGTAAAACACCTTATTGACCATGGCTGTCCTTAATACAAACAGGACATATAAAATATCTTATTGACCATGATTGTCCTTAATACAAGTAGGACATATAAAAGATCTTATTGGCCATGACTGTCTTTAATACAAGTAGGACATATAAAAGGCCTTATTGATCATGACTTTCCTTAATACAAATAGGACATATAAAGGACCTTATTGACAATGACTGTCCTTCTTACAAGTGGGACATATAAAAGGCCTTATTGACCATGACTGTCCTTAATATAAGTAGGACATATAAAAGATCTTATTGACCATGGCTTTCCTTAATAGAATTAGAACATATAAAAGGTCTTATAGACCATGACTGTCCTTAACACAAACAGAACATATAACAGATCTTATTGACAATGACTTTCCTTAATACTAACATGACCCCTAAATAATCTTATTGCCGATGACTCTCCTTGATACTAACATGACCACTTGATGGCAGTATTGATCATGTGTATTCTAAATACTAACTAAGTAATCTTATTGAAGCTTTCTGTCCTTAATACAAGCATGGCCACTAGATGACCTCATTCACCATGAATGTTCTTGATACTAACATGACTACCAAAGGACTTTTTTTTACCATAAATGTCCTTAATACTAACATGACCCCTGAAAGAACGTATTGACCATAAATGTCCTTAATGCTAACAAAGCCACTAACGAGCTTTATAGAAACAAGAATTATAACAACTTACGCGTGTTGTCTATTGAAGTTTACTCTTATTTATTTTTGGTTTAATTTCAGCGATAGCCATATGGGGAAGTAATACTACCTTAACATGTACATTGCAAGGGTCGAATTACTATTGGCAAAAGAGAACGGATTCGGGTTGGTCTAGCCAAATCCAAGAAGGAACTAAATTTGGGAATGTAAATAGTGGATCAATGACTATCTATAATGTTCAAACAAATGACGGCGGTAGATATCGTTGTGGGGTTGGTTCCAATCAAGAACAGGTAGATGTTATTGTCAGAGGTATGTACAGTAGATAAGACAAATAAATCAATTTAGATACGAATAAATGCGAAAGCAACGCAAACACAAAATGATTTAGACGATGTTATATTGTGAATGTTTGTTTCCGACTTTTGACTGACGATATATTACCTCGTTTACATGTAAAACATATTATTGAGTGTCACAACCCAAGATACCAACTTTTAAGATGGGAGGAATTCTACTCTATGTAACTAAAGTTAAAAGCCGACATTATGTTTGTATTTCCAATGTAAGGGAACAACGATTTCAAAATGTATTTTGTTCGCTCAAAATTTAATCAGCAATACTTTCTCTACAGGTCAGTAATAACCTTTAGTTATCCCTCATCATACTGACAGTTAATGCGATTTATGTTCATGTAGCCGCATCCGTGGTATTATAGTTACCATGCTGGTCTCGATTGAATTGAAGTGAGATCATGGCTTCGATGCCCGATCGGGTCAAACCAAAGACTATAAAATTGGTATCCTAATTAGATTACCAATAACAAAACAGTGCTAACAAGTCCTTACTAAAAAGATGCATACCGATATGTTCACAATATTTACATAATTATTTAGGTCAGGTATTAAACAGGCACATAATATTGCAGTATTTGCATTATTTATGTATCACAGAGACACATATTATCACCATATCTACATAATTAGTTCATCACAGAACCAGGTTATACGACGACACATATTATCACAGTATTTACAGTATTTACAGTATTTGAAAAATTTACATGAAATGCTTAAAGTTTTAGTTGTATGTGATATGTCATTTGCTGCTTATTTTATGTATGTGCTTTTTTATGTTCATTTTCTTTCTTATTAGTGCTTTTATCTGTGCTTAATTTGCTTGAAATGCTTAAATTTTAGATGTATGTGTCATGTCATGTCTTATGTTTTGCATGCTCTTATTGTTTTAATGCTATGTTTTATATTCGGTGAAAAGCTCTTGAGAGCTTATGTTATTTATTATGTATATGTACCGAATCAAAATAAAGCTTTCTTATTTCTTATTTCTTATATACATCATTTATTATTTACAGGATCAAGGGTCCGTGCAAATTTATTGACGGTGTTGGACTGACACAAATTTTTCTTTAGATTCATAAACGATGGAACATTGAGTTGTCTAAGAAAAAATAAACATTAGACAACTGCTGTCTTAAGATCATTCTTTATTTATAGTATTTTCCGTGGAAATGAGAAATATTGATTTCATATGGTGTTTGCATGTAAAACTTGCTTAAAAATTTATGAAATGTTGTACATTTCTAGGTAAAACACTAGCGTGGATCGCAGTAATTACAATAACAAGAAATTAAATGTATTCAATTTGTAAAAAATAAAACAACACACACACAAAGAGGTAAGTGTATCTTTCTTATCTTAGATCACATAAAGGAGAAGGTAAAGTTAATGTTCATGTGCAATGATTTTTTCCGAAAAAAAAACTTTAGTAGGAGGAAAAAACATTAAGCCTGTTTTTTTGTTCAAATTGATGCGTGTAATAGTGAATCAAACGATTTACTTTTTCTCAATTAAGCTTTCATACTTCATCAATTTTAGTTTTTCGAAGAAGTATTTAAAATATGTAAGATGAGTAAATTAGTAGATGTTTTTCCCTCTAGAGTCTTCCTAAGTATGAGGGCCCGGGTGGCTCTTTAAACTAGGTAGTCGGATAACCTAACAACTCATACAAGCCTATCACGAATACAGCGTGGGCTTGCGCAAGTCTTTGTAAATTACAGAAAAGGTGCACTCGACTTGCAGCCGCAAGTGATAAAGCTTACCAGTTGATTGCCCATGGTCGGTGGTTCTCTCCGGGTACTCTGGCTTGACATAGCTGAAATATTGCTTAAAATTGGCGTTAAACATAATCAATCAATCAACCTAAGTATGTTTTTTTTCATTCGAAATCTGCGAGGATAACATAGAGGATAAATATTGAAAATCCTACATGTATAAATATACTTTTTACAAATGATTCAGTGGTAGTGAGCATTTCTTGTTTCAAAAAGTTCATGCAATATACAACAAGCGTAAAACGTCATAAAATGTTTTCCCCACAACAAAGCATCAGCAATCTGCAAATTAAGACTTTATAAAGGTATACCCCTACTGTTAATAACA
>MJUT01023520.1:770841-785059 GCA_002080005.1 Gigantidas platifrons
TGCTCGCTAACACACCGCTCGTATCTCCATGAACGTTTTATAGGCCAACAATATTAATACATTACCCTGGCCGAGTCGTTCTCCAGATCTGGCTCCTATTGAAAATGTTTCGGACATACTAAACAGACAAATTCGAGAGAATCGTCATCCATTCAACTCTTTGCAGGAATTGGAAAATGCGCACTTCATTGAATAGAACGCTATTCCACAGTACAAGTTCCTACAAATCATCAGAGGCATGCAAAAAAGATGTAGAGCTACCATTACTGCCAACGGAGACTGGACAAGATACTGCCATTGTGGATTTATGTGTGAATTCATCATGTGTCACGTATTGCAAATCAGGAAGTTTGTAAATTACGATTTTTTGTACGTTCATGTTCCTCTTTATTGTTATTATTATTTGTTAGGACAATATATTTATTGTTATGCAATAAAATCTAAATTATTTTTGAAAATATAAAATTAAAAATATTTGTTGCTAAGCTTTTCTTGCTCAGTATATATACATGTATGTACATTAGGAAATCGTCCCATTTTGTTTTCAACTGCAGCTTCAATAGTCTGCATATTTATTTTTCTAAAGTTATACACCAAGTGTGAATAACATACAAAGAGAATAGTTTATAACTTACAAGTATATATTTATTATTTCTGGGAAAAATTACAGTTTTCCAATGCATTTCGTGTTCCAAACAATACATATAATATCTGCAATGAATAATTCAGCCAATGTTATTAGAAAAACAAGCTTCAAGAATTTCAGGTTTGGTTTATGGTGTTTAACGCCACTTTCAACAATATTTGAGTTATATCGTCGCGGTCAGTTTTATTGGTGGAGGAAATCGGAGTGCCCGGAGAAAAGAACCGACATGCCGCAAGTCACTATTTATCACATACTGTTGTTTCGAGAGTGCACCTCGCCATGAACGGGGTTCGAACTCACTACTTTAGTGGTGATGGGCATTGATTGCACAGGATAAGGTTTTCAAAAGTTATACTCAAGTACTAGTATATAATATGAATAAAATACACAACTTTTTCTATATAAAAGATAGGTATAAGCGTTTTTTGGTGATTATATAATATTGGCAATAATATCATCTTCTATCGACATATCCTTCTTAAATAAAACTTTAATTAACTAAGAGGAATCTTTGGTTCATTAGCTTCCTTGTTAGCAGCAACCCTCTATCAAGGAAATCCTGATAGGAATCACAAGCTCTGGAATATCGCATCAACTGAGAGAGATATACTCCATATGCAGGTGGTGCTGGGATGTTGCTACATTTAAATGGAAAAGTTCACAATGGGGAAATTCAAATATTTTTTATTGTCGTAATGTTTCCTTCTTAATCTCCCCTCACTGTCAATTACGAAGTGTAGGTCAAGGAATGAAGCAGACCTATCTGTATCTGTGGTATCCTTTATTTCAAGCTCAATGGGATAGATGCGATCAACGATATCACCAAGCTAGAATTATTTAGTAAAAGGACATAATCTATATAGTGGGACGTGAAATTAAATGATCGGGCTAGATTCTTTTCGTTTTTCTTGAGACGCCACTGTATGAAATCTGCCTCATACGAATAAATTCATCATAAAGACAGGTAATATCGATAGTCTATTACTTACTAACCACGATGCTGTCTTTGTATAATTGTATATGTATACTTTGTAGATTTGAAATTCATTCTTGATACTTAAAATTGACCTAACACCAACTAATCATCATGTTCATCCACAAACATAGCGGTTATGAAAAACAGAACATATTACAATGTTCCATGCTATGTTATTATATTATATGGAATACATTGAAAACAGATATTTAACATATATTTGTAACATTTTATTAATTTTATTTTAAGCATATTATATTGTCTAAATAATGAGTGTACCCTATAAAGGTCATGAACTCTAAACTTGATATCTACGTTTGTATTACTATCTCTAGGTTGATACCTCTGCTGGTGGACTATTAATCTCCGGAGGTATCATCTATCCAGTAGTCAGTGTTACTATCACTGGGTTGATACCTCTGCTGGTGGACTATTTGTCTCCGGAGGTATCATCTACCCAGTAGTTAGTGTTACTATCACTGGGTTGATACCTCTGCTGGTGGACTATTTGTCTCCGGAGGTATCATCTACCCAGTAGTCAGTGTTACTATCACTAGGTTGATACCTCTACTGGTGGATTATTAATCTCCGGGGGTATCATCTACCCAGTAGTCAGTGTTACTACCACTGGGTTAATACCTCTGCTGGTGGACTATTTGTCTCCGGAGGTATCATCTACCCAGTAGTGAGTGTTACTATCACTAGGTTGATACCTCTGCTGGTGGACTATTAGTCTCCTGTGGTATCATTCACCCAGTAGTCAGTGTCACTATCACTAGGTTGATATCTCTGCTGGTGGACTATTAGACACCGGAGGTATCATTCACCCAGTAGTCAGTGTTACTATCACTGGGTTGATACCTCTGCTGGTGGACTATTAGTCACCGGAGGTATCATTCACCCAGTAGTCAGTGTTACTATCACTGGGTTGATACCTCTTCTGGTGGACTATTAGTCTCCGGAGGTATCATCTAACCAGTAGTCAGTGTTACTATCACTGGGTTGATACCTCTGCTGGTGGACTATCAGTTTCCGGAGGTATCATCTACCCAGTAGTCATTGTTACTATCACTAGCTTGATACCTCTACTGGTGGACTGTTAGTCTCCAAGGTATCATCCACCCAGTAGTCAGTGTTACTATCACGAGGTTCATACCTCTGCTGGTGGACTATTTGTCTCCGGAGGTATCATTCACCCAGTAGTCAGTGTTACTATCACTTGGTTGGTACCTCTACTTGTGGACTATTAGTCTCCGAGGTATCATCCACCCAGTAGTCAGTGTTACTATCACGAGGTTCATACCTCTGCTGGTGGACTATTAGTCTCCGGAGGTATCATTCACCCAGTAGTCAGTGTCAATATCAATAGGTTTATACCTCTGCTGGTGGACTATCAGTCTCCGGATGTATCATTCATCCAGTAGTCAGTGTTACTATCACTAGGTTGATACCTCTGCTGGTGGACTATTTGTCTTCGGAGGTGTCATTTACCCAGTTGTCAGTGTTACTATCAGTAGGTTGGTACCTCTGCTGGTGGACTATTAGTCTCCGGAGGTATCATCTACCGAGTAGTCAGTGTTACTATCACTATGTTGATACCTCTGCTGGTGGACTATTTGTCTCCGGAGGTGTCATTCACCCAGTTGTCAGTGTTACTATCACTAAGTTGGTACCTCTGCTGGTGGACTATTTGTCTCCGGAGGTATCATCTACCCAGTAGTCATTGTTACTATCACTAGGTTGATACCTCTGCTTGTGGACTATTAGTCTTCGGGGGTATCATTCATCCAGTAGCCAGTGTTACTATCACTAGGTTGATACCTCTGCTGGTGGATTATTAGTCTCCGGAGGTATCTTCCATCCAGTAGTCAGTGTTACTATCACTAGGTTGATACCTCTGCTGTTGGACTATTAATCTCCGGAGGTATCATTCACCCAGTAGTCAGTGTTACTATCACTAGGTTGATACCTCTGCTGGTGGACTATTAGTCTCCGGAGATATCTTCCATCCAGTAGTCAGTGTTACTATCACTAGGTTGATACCTCCGCTGGTGGACTATTAGTCTCCGGAGGTATCATCTAACCAGTAGTCAGTGTTACTATCACTGGGTTGATACCTCTGCTGGTGGACTATCAGTTTCCGGAGGTATCATCTACCCAGTAGGCATTGTTACTATCACTAGGTTGATACCTCTACTGGTGGACTATTATTCTCCGAGGTATCATCCACCCAGTAGTCAGTGTTACTATCACTAGGTTGATACCTCTGCTGGTGGACTATTTGTCTCCGGAGGTGTCATTCACCCAGTTGTCAGTGTTACTATCACTAGGTTGGTACCTCTGCTGGTGGACTATTAGTCTCCGGAGGTATCATCTACCCAGTAGTCATTGTTACTATTACTAGGTTGATACCTCTGCTGGTGGACTATTTGTCTCCGGAGGTATCATTCACCCAGTAGTCAGTGTTACTATCACTAGGTTGATACCTCTGATGGTGGACTATTAGTCTCTGAGGTATCATCCTCCTAGTAGCCAGTGTTTCGTCATGGTTTATTATATATACTTATAATTGATACAGTTACTGTTACTAAATAATGTAATTATTACTAAAAGTATTGTTCTCCTCCCTCGGGCATATGTGGCCATAGCCCGAGTTTTAGCTATCCTGTTTATGCCCATATGGTGTTCTTGATCCATACGATGTTTTCCAATCTTTTGATTTTGAACGTATATAATGGAGTTTATTACAGAAACGCCTAGTGCGTATTAAATTTGATATTTGCGTTTTTATTATTATAATGTAGAATTCTCTATTACCATATAAAATGGAAAAAATTGATATCCAATATTTAACAGAGGTCGTAATGGTCGTGATCGTGCGGTAGTTAGATATACAACTAGCTGTGCAATCAGTGCATATCACCACTGACGTTGTGAGTTCGAACCCGGTTCATTGTTAGGTGTACTCGATACAACATTATGCGATAAAGTTTATCAGTGATCAGCGACAGGTTGGTCGTTTACTCCGATTACTCCACCAATAAAACTTACCTTGACGATATGTCTAGAATATTGTTAAAAGCGGCGTTCATCACCATTAATCAAACTAAACCAAACCTATGTTTAACAGATATCTTTGATATTGTATTGAAAATATAAACATTCTGCTATAACTAGAAAGACCATAAGTAAATTTGCTCCATTAATAGTTTTTACAGATATTGACAACGCTAATGTTTATTTCCTTTTTATAGTAAATGGAAACTGGAGTTCGTGGGGAACATGGACTACGTGTACAAAGACGTGTGTTGGAGGAACAAGGACACGACATAGATTTTGTAACAATCCAACACCAGTAAATGGTGGTTCTCCTTGCCCAGAATTGGGATCTATAACGGTATCATGCCCTACAACTATCTTATGCACAGGTATTTCGATAATCTTTTGTCTAACATAATTAATTCATCACAAGGACGCATATTATCACAGAGTTTAGAAAATTAGGTATTCACACCAATAGGTGATATTAAGATATAATAATCACATTGAAAAATCACAAGGTCGAAAAGAAAATGTCCCAAATACCATTTGCACTCTTTATGAATTAGTCTGACGTATGTTTTTTTTTCAATCTCCATAAAAGTCGCAATATAACAAAATGAAGTGATACATATACTCATTTCATCCGAAAATGTTTAAAGTGTCTGGTCAACTCATTGTTCGAGAGAAACAAAAATCATTTTCTATCCTGTTTTGAAATCTATTAACACTCAATAGTTTTGACCATATATTTGGTTAGTATTATGTTATACTTTTGTATATACTCTCAATTTATTGTATATCCAATACTTTTTTTTATATATACGTAGCATTTATGCATAATTTTTGCATATTTGTAACGAGCGGAAGTAAAGTACCCATAACATCACGCCCAGACTGATAACCCATATCAGGAACGTCTCGTGCAAAAAAATCGTTGCCGGTGCCTTTCGTGTAGGTCACTTCCGTGTTTCCGGTGTCGTCTCTTTACAAACGTTAACTGACACATAAAGAGTAATGGGTGATGGGATCTCATGACGCTTCACGAAAGATACTTTTTATTAATCACAATTCACGGGAAGTAAATGCAGCTGATCAAACTTCTTGAAAAGTATAAAACCCAGTGTAAGTTGTTAACCATACCCTTGTTACATCCTTACTAATCGTGTCAGACAGAATAAGTACAGGTGACCCCTAATGATACCTATACTATTGACACATCGAGTCAAGAGAGAAACAATTATGTCTCCAAAAAGACCACATTAAACAAAATCATAGAAAAACATTAGGTGATAGATGATCATAGTGGAGTACGTGTAATAATTTTGAATGAAAACGATTCACTGTGAATAAAAATCCACAAGAAAGAATCACATCTTCTAATCTTCTAATCTTCTAATGTTACAAAATGCCTACTTAGGGAATGTTGTTATTACCTATTTATAGAGGTTGAGATACTCTTGCTTGACAATAGTGGTCTGAAAATATATCTGTTGAATTCACAATTAGACTTCTATAGCTGTGCAATCAGTGCCAGTGAGTTCGAACCCCGTTCATTGTGAGGTGTACTCGATACAACATTATGCGATAATGTTTGTCAGTGACCAGCGACAGGTCGGTCGTTTTCTTCGAGTACTCCGCCAATAAAACTTAACGTGGTGAAATGCCTAAAATATTGTTGAAAGTGGCGTTGAACACCATAAATCAAACTAAAGCAAACCGATATTTATCAGATATCTTTGGTATTTTATTGAAAATATAAATATTGTGCTTCAACTAGAAAGACCACAAAGACCTTTGCACCATTAATAGTTTTTACAGTTATTGACCAGGCTAATGTTTATTTACTTTTAGTAAATGGAGACTGGGGTTCGTATGGAAGCTGGACTCAGTGTACAAAGACGTGTGTTGGAGGAACAAGGACACGATATAGAGCCTGTGATAATCGTCACCTGTAAGTGGCGGTTCTCCTTGCCTAGGATTGCATAATGAAACTAGTCTATGCTCTACAACCATCTCATGTCCAGGTATGTGTTAGAGTTATATGTGTAAGCATTTACAAACTGTCCTAACGTAGAGGATTCAGCTAATGTGTATAATATAGACTCGACGTTCGTCTTATAGAATAATAAAATATATGCTAAAGAGTGTTCAAAATTGGGAATCTTTACAAGGTAATAAAACAAATACATTTGTAATATCAGGTCACGTTTATTTTGTGTGTACAACTTATGTAGCAACAGCAATATCATCCTATATACCGTCCATATTTGTATGGTTCTATACGTTCGAAATAGATAACAGTGTCGACAGAAGTGCGGATGCTTTTCTGTATTTAGGAAATATAGTAATGTTCACTAACGGTAAAATCGTGATAAATAGCAAATTTTCAATGTGGACGGCAGCTTGTAAACTCTATGATAATTGGATAATACAGACAATTATATTCTGGTGATTTTTCAATTTTTATCGTTTTTCTTAACACTTATATTTCATTTTATGATGATTGGGATAATAAAGACAATTGTATTCATTTAATATATTTAGTAAACGGAAACTGGGGTACATGGCAGGATTGGAATTCATGTTCAGCGACATGTGGTAGTGGATCAAGGTCACGATATCAGGAATGTAACAATCCAGAGCCTACACATGGGGGTTTAAATTGTCAAGGAAATAACAAAGAAATTGAATCGTGCTCTATTAAGTTGTGTCCAGGTAAAATTTAGAATTGTTTAATTCAGTAAATATATAGTGTATGTTTGTTATGCGTTCTACTGAAGTTAAGTGTATATGAGAATGCAATCAATGATACCTTTGACAAGAAAAAGAAATTATAGATTTTTTTTATCAGTTGGAATGTTAATTATCTCATTAAAATATTTCAAACATAAATGAGCTTTTACAGGCATAGCAAACACGGTAATAAATTTGATAGGAAGTGATCAACTTCGTTCTAGATATTGATCTTTTGCAATGGATTAATGTGACGCAATCGAACTAGTAGATTGATAGAGGAATTGGAACACTAATAGGAAGGTAAGAAAAAAGTATATAATATAAATATATCCCAAGCTAAGTTTATGCCCTTTTGGTGTTCTTACTCTATAAGATGTTTTTTTATGGTACATCTTCCTCATTTGTACCTGTTGTTCTTTGCGAAACAAGTTGTAATTACATTCACTTTCTATTTTGAAGGGAAGTATCAACAAGCGACCACTGGTGTGTGCAATGGTTCACATCATGCAAATAGATCAGAAACTGCTCACGATAAACAACAATCAATCACTGTATCATGTCCTTGCTTTTGTTTATGGTACATTTATGCTTAACTACAGGAATCAAATATGACCATAACAGTATGTACTATTTAATGAATTACTTCTTCATCTGATGTAGGTCCTATTGCTGGTGGTGTTTCAGCAGGTCTCTTGTTACTGGTTGTCATAGTAATTGTACTCGTATGTGTTAAAAGGTAAAATTGATAATTTGAATTTTTTTTTAATTCTCTCTCAGCTCCTTTTAAATCTCATGGCCTTCTTGTAAAATATATCATGCAAAGATTGAAACACATTAAATGCCAATGCAAGTGGTATAACATTAATCTTTGCATATTTAAAGACATTAATAGAAATGATAGAAATACTTAACCTTGGGGGAAACTCCGGATAACAAATATGACCTGATGACATCACTAATAGGTACAGCACAACTCCTCTGAATGGAGAGGATGTACTGGTAATGTCTGTACAGGATTGAACGGAATGTCACGCTCAATGCTGGTAAAAGTTAATTTGGTTGGTTGACTGATACAAGACAAAATCGGTCATCCAAATTCAGTAATTATCCCTTAACCTGTAGCAATCCAGAATTTTCGGTCATATATATGCTCATATCTTACCATCTGTTTACTTACATGGTTTATTTTTGTAAGAATAATTTGTTTATCCTTTCAGTATTAAATATTACACACAACATGCACACATAATGGTATCTATTAAGCAATATTCTGCTTTCTTTGTATGTAACTGTTGTTTGGAAGGTATACGAATGTTTAGCTTTCTGATATTACACTTTGTAATTGTTATTAGGAGAAGACAAACACCTCATGTAAAAGAAACAACTGAAGCAATAAATAACAAATTATACAACAATGAAGAAGATGTAACGTTTCGAACAGGTATTGTACCAGATCGTGAACCGTAAGAGATGTGCATGGTAAATAATTTTAACTTTGCAATACAGCAATATACATTTGTATGTCAAATTTTATGTTTCGTCTTTTCATTGATGGACTATGTTGTCCTTCACAATCCTTCTTTTAAGATAATAT
This sequence comes from Gigantidas platifrons, assembly GCA_002080005.1. Taxonomy (NCBI): domain Eukaryota; kingdom Metazoa; phylum Mollusca; class Bivalvia; order Mytilida; family Modiolidae; genus Gigantidas; species Gigantidas platifrons. The sequence continues at coordinate 779,836 of MJUT01023520.1, forward strand.
ATATTTTTTACGGCTGAGGAGTACTACCCTTCCGAAAGGGTTGTCCTCTAGTTTGATGGGATAAATCAAACATATAATTCCTCAAACACAAAAGACAACCTGCAGCAGCCTCTACTCATATTGGTATGTTAGAAATGATGGTCCCTTGGAAGGAACAAATTACTTTCATTGTGCATCATCACCCATTTCAACGTGTACAAATCATTTCCTTTTTACCTTTAGGCTAATTCCGTGCTACCTTTTTACTATGCTATTTATTTCGTTTAAATTGTTCTTCTCGTCGATATACTACTAGTTGAATTTCTGTTCGCTTGACATTAAATAACAATCAATCTTTAACAGTCTTCGCGAAATTGATGTCAGCTGTTAATAAATTAGTATGTCTCCATGTAAGAACGATGTTCATGTTTATGTAATTTTTATGCATGCAACAAGGGTGTCATGCATGGATCATTCAGACAAATCGAGCAAATACGATTTGCTCTTTTCACCAAAATCAAGTCCTTAACAAAATGTGACGGTTTAAAACCAATTTATTAGACTTCCAACACAGACACAAATATAAACAAACAATGAAAGAAGGGTGACATCAGATGTAACGGAAGGGTAACCATGTTCTGTTCCACTTGCGACACCCGTCGTATTATGTTTAAGGACCGATGAAAAGTCATGGTGGGGGATTTGCAAAAAGGGAGCATCTTCGTTGTCATTATATTTTTTTTTCAGAAGGCAGAGATGACCAAATGTATATCAACTTCAGCATACCTAATCGGACGTCTTTCACTGACACAGATGATGATATATTACCAACATCATCAAAAATAAACTTGAGCCCAAATGAAACTATGACTGATGAAAACATAACATATATTAATTCCTGTGTTAACGTAGACGATTTAATGGGATATATAGGAAGAAAACAAATAAACGAGGGATTGAAAGAAGAATATGAGGTAATTAATGTTTACTATTTATATAATTTTCCGAATGAATAAACGCTTTCGAAAACAGAAAGGGCAATCAAAAATGGACAAGGCAAAGACACAGGCAACATTGGACGCAAAACACAGAATGAAGACATACAAAAATAAAAAGAATAAAAGAATAAACAAGATGAAGAAGGATTCTAAAATCATAATATTAAATTCAATTGTAAAGTAATGTACAATGCACCCTGCCTTTAACAAACGTTGAATTTAATTTTCATCAACAGTTGTCATTAAATATCAGAAGATTGTATTATTAATCTTAACATTTGGCATTAATGATACTAGGTAAAAGCTGTATTCCTAGTAAATTGTTTACAGCAAATTTAAGTGTAATAACATCATTATTTGTGCTTAAAAGAAGTTTGAAAAAACATTCCTGTATAAAGAATATAATGCAATTATAAAGCAGCAACAATATCTACAGAAAACAGTTAAATCATTATGAACATACCTCGCCGGTGGTAAAATGAAAATCGACAAAATCTATTAAAAGGTGTCATTATACAATCAATTGCAAAATAAAGTCATCTTATCAGGTATATTATCTCAGTAGATATTATGCATATAATAAAACACAAGAGCTTTAATAATATCGTTATTATATAGTCTGAAGGCATGCAAGCATTCACTTTAAACATATGTTATTGTTCAAAAAGAAAAAAAAAAGAATCAGACACAAGTTACACAACTTAGACAGCCTTCTCCCATTATTTCATAAAGGGGAGGGTATTGTGGGGTTCAACGCCAACAATATTTCAGTTATATCGTGGCGTTCAGTGTTTAACTGGTGGACCAACCCGAAGTACCCTAAGAAAAATACCAACTTGTCGCAAGTCACTGATAAACTTTCTCACATAATGTTATATCGAGTACAATCCGATTGAGTGGCATTAAAACTCACAATGTTAGTGGTGATAGTCACTGATTGCATAAGTAGTTGTAAATCCACCTACCATACGATCACGACCACGACTGTCCATTCCCATTACATATATTACAAAATACATAATTGAACATTAAAATATGGAATAACACAAATTTGTAGTAAACATATATAATAAATGAAGGCATGAAGAAACAATATATTTAAGAAACAATTAAGCTTGTCATGGAGCCTCCTCGATTGTATGGTCAAATTATTAATAATTTATTGATGCATAATCGAACAGACCCAAAGGCATACTACTTGACAATGGGGATATTATTTAGCAAACATCTTATACAATAGAAGCTGTGACGACTACATACATGGTTATATATCTTGATTATATATATATATTTAGAGTATACAATATGGAGCTCAGCATCCAACAACAAAATCACAACTCAAGGAAAACATGGTGAAGAATAGATATAAAACAACTTTACCATGTAAGTATATAATGATGAAATATCGACTATGGCTGTTACTTTTTAATGGAATGAATAATATCAAAATGATTAGGGAAATGTATTTATCCTGATAGATGATTGTCTCAGCTGAGTTTCAGTGCTGGTTTGGCCATTTGTTATTGTTTACGTCTTCAATGTTTTGTTATGTCGGTGTCGAATCGAGTAATATATATACTATAATAAACATGTGTTGTTATGTTAGTTTCGTATTGTGATGTCCGTTACGATTTCCGCATAAACAATGTTCGGTGCGTCTCTACCTCCAGTTGTTTGTAGGAGGATTCTCGTCTTACTTGTGCTGTTGGGGTAATTGCGCATAGTGGTGTCCTGGGACTAGATGGATACCATGGAGGGGGTCTAATAAGAAACAAGAACTGCTTACCTTTCGTGAGCACCTGGGATCATCCCCGATTTTTGGTGGAGTCGGTGTTGCTCATCTTTTAAGTTGTCTCTGCTGTTTTTTGTTTGTTTTTTTTTTGTCTTCATCCTATGATGTTGCCAGTATCTCTGAATTGTCTATTCTCGATTGCCCCTTTGGATTTTTCTAAAGTTTATTTAGTACTGATATACTTAATGTTAATATGAAAATAAGCTTAAAGTGTAAATAAAATAAACAGAGTGTTTAAGAAAATCTACCATATACATTTTTAAATATGTTTAAATATTAAGTTAAATAATAAAAGAAGACATTATTTTCTTTACACAGATGATCATTCAAGGGTAATTCTAGAAACAGATCATGGATCAGGAAAGTCTGACTATATCAATGCTAATTACATTGACGTGAGTATGACCTGTGTTAAAAAAGTTTGTCGTGAAAGTGTTTTTTCCCGTGTCGCAGTCAGGAGAACATATTCAATAAATCAAAAAAGACAAACTGGTATATGTTATGTCTTTTATATCAGCAAAGGTGTTACTGAAAATAGATGTGTAATAAGAGCTTAATAAGTTAATTTGAATCTTATTGGCTAATCTGCCTGGAGCAACATTGGTAATACATTATAACCTGGGTTGGAATTGTGACGAAGCCATCGTATTCATTCGCTACAGACAAATTCAAATAGTCCAATGAAATAATCGCTATTAAAATCAAGGATTCATCAAATTTTGTTGTAAAAATGAAAGTATAAAGTAATATTGGAAATTTTTTAACATGTTATACTTTGAATTATTTTCATAAACCGTTTACTCGTTTATTAAGCGTAAATTGGGCCAAACCAGGTTATATTGTATAATGTGTTCAAAAATTAAAAATGTTCCGTAGATTATTAAAGCAGGGAATTTTAATTATTAAAGTAAACATATACGTCTTGTGTATACAACTGTAATAATGAGAACGGTCTTATCAGATAACTTGATTTTCATTTCAGGGTTTTGAAAAAGACAAATGTTACATCGCATCTCAAGGTAATTATTCACTGTTAGTGGAAGAATATCATGTCCTATAGATACCATATGTTTTGTGAATTTATATATCAGTATATATTAGTAAATTTTATCCCTCGCTTCTGGCTCGGGATAAAATACTAATATCCGCCAATCCCTTTTAAAACTCTCAACACATTCTGTCAGTTTCAATATTAGATATATTAAATAAACCATGTCAGTGCCGAAACACCGACCACTGGGCCGATGCTACCCTCGGGGACTAATAGTCCACCAGCAGAGTTATCGACCCATGATATACCAATCACGCTTCTGTTCAAATTGTGGTAGCTACACATTTTGAAAATGATATCTTCATATACATTACAATCATTCTATCATAAACAGTCGGAATATTTCAAATAATGGAAAACGGAAGACTATATATATCACATTAAGTAGCTTTTGTACCGCTGCCTCTTAAAGCAACAACAGAAAAAAAAAGATACAAAAATGAATAATGTGTTAATTCATATATAATTGAAATGAATCACTTATTAGTCGAGTAATCTTTTGACAGTTCTGTCAGAGGCCGTCGTGGTTGGGATTGTATGGTAGTTGGATTTATAACTACCTTTGCAGTCGGTGCCTATCACCACTTAATTTGTGAGCGCGAATCTCGCTCAGTCGAGGTGTACTCGATACAACATTATGTGATAAAGAAGTTTGCTTGTGAGAGGTCGATGGTTTTCTCCAATTTCCACCACTCAATAAACGCTGACCGCCACAATATATCTGAAATATTGTTGAAAGTGGCGTTAAACTCCTAATAACCCTAATCCTAACCCTGCATTGGATTGTATTACATTATAATATGTTACAGGTCCGACTAAGATTACTATTTCAGACCATTGGAGAATGATTTGGCAGAACAACGTAAAGAAGATTGTTATGTTGACAAATCTAGAAGAATCAGGAAAGGTTATTAATTTATACTTTTTAGTTCAGATTCTATATTTTCTTTACAATTTTGTTTGCCTTTCTGGGGCCGTCGTGATCGTGATCGTAAGGTAGTTGGATATACAACTACATGTACCTATCACCACTGAAGTTGTGAGTTCGAATCCCGCTCATGGCGGAGTGAACTCGAGACAACATGTGATCAAGTTTATCAGTGACTTGCGACGGGTCAGTGGTTTTCTCCGGGTCCTCCGGTTTTCTTCTACCAATAAAGTTGAGATATTGTGGAAATTGACGTTAAACACCATAATCTAGCCTTGTTTTCCTTTTGTGTGTAAAAAGTCAAATGTTTATGACATGTTTCTATCAATTATGCTCTTTATAGATGTATGCTTTGCTTAAAATATCTAAATAAGAATAAATGGTTAGTGATAGTGTTGCATATTAATCGATACTAGATGTTAATTATGTTTAGATATCGAATTTTAATCACTGGACCGATATCTTTGCTGGTGGAC
>MJUT01023524.1:6696-36384 GCA_002080005.1 Gigantidas platifrons
AAAAAAAAATCCAGGACCCTTGTATCCATGAATTTTTTTTTAAGTTAAATAACATGAAATATTGCCATCCACACCTGCCTTTTAGACAGCACATTTATGTGTCCACACTTGCCCTCAGGCAACACTTGTTAATTTAAATATATTTTATTGTCAGAAAACAACAAAGGATCCGGTACAAGTTATACAACTTAGAAATGTATTCTCCATTATTTACAAAATAGTACATATTGTTACATATAACATATAAAACATGCATACATTTTTAAGATTAATACATAATTATGCAGTTTATGTTCGTCTAAATTTTACGAAAAATTATGATATTCATTTATACACAGATGTTCAGTTGTAACCCATTAAACTAGGATTAATGGTTATGGCGGTAAACGCAACTTACAATAATATTTCAGTTATATCGCGTCGGTCAGTTTTATTTGTTGAGGAAACCACCGACATGCCACAAGTCACTGACAAACCTTACCATTCACATAATGTTGTATCGAGTACACCTCGTCATGAGTGGGGTGTGAATTCACAACGTTAGTGGTGATAGGCACTGATTGCGTATACAACTACCGTACGATCACGACTACGACGGCCTTTAACTAGAGGCTCAGCACTGAGATGAGCCTGTGTCGCTCACCTTGGCTTCTGCTCTGAAGAAACTTAATACAGAACATTCCATAACCTATAGGTGCTTCACACAGGCCTCTACATTAACATGTTTTAACTTGTCCCTTAGGACAACTAACTAAAACGAGTTGCAAGTCAAAATCATTTGGTCTTGTTTTATACTCGGCTATAAAAAAAAACTTCCAGTTGGGGATGGAAATGATCTCGGGCCTCAACTCTTGGGGCATTTAATTTGTCTATTCACCCTGATCATAAATAAATATTGTTTAGGGGAGGGGATCTCAACCATTAAAAAGTTCACTTCAGGTAGGGGATGGGGTATGACCCCCCGGGGCCTGAGCTATAATGCATTTAATTTGCCTAGTCACCTTGATCATAAATATATATGGCTTAGGGGTGGGGATCTCAACCATTGAAAAGTTCACTTCAGGTAGGGGTGAGGTATGACCCCCCGGGTTCTGAGCTATGAGGAATATAATTTGCCTAGTCACCCTAATCATAAATATACATGGCTTAGGGGTGGGGAAACCATTAAAAAGTTCACTTCAGGTAGGGGTGGGGTATGGCCCCCGGTGCATGAGCTATAATGCATTTAATTTGCCTTGTCACCCTGATCATAAATATACATGTTTAGGGGTGGGGATCTCAACCATTAAAAAGTTCACCTCAGGTAGGGGGTGGGGTATGACCACCGGAGCCTGAGTTATAAGGCATTTAATATATATAGACGCTCTCATAAATATATATGGCTTAAGGGTGGGGATCTCAACCATTAATAAGTTCACTTCAAGTAGGGGGTTGGGTTTGACCCCCCCCCCCCGACCTGAGTTATAATGCATTTATTTTGTCTAGTCAACCTGATCATAAATATATATGGCTTAGGGGTGGGGATGTCAACTATTAAAACGTTCACCTCATGTAGGGGGTTGGGTATGACCCCCGACCTGAGCTATAAGGCATTTAATTTGCCTAGTCCCCCTGATCATACATATATATGGCTTAGGGGTGGGAAACTCAACAATTACAAAGTTCACCTGAGATAGGGGGTGGGGTATGACCCGCGGAGCCTGAGCTATAAGGCATTTAATTTGCCTTGTCACCCTGATCATAAATATATATGGTTTAGGGGTGGGGATCTCAAACATAAAATGTTCACTTCAGGTACGAGGAGGGTATGACCCCCGGGGCCTGAGCTATAGGGCATCTAATTTGCCAAGTCACGCAGATCATAAATATATATTGCTTAGGGGTGGGGATCTCAACCATTAAACACTCACTTCAGGTAGAAGGTGGGGTATGGCCTGAGCTATGATGCATTTAATTTGCCTAGTCACCTGAAATCTATATGGCTTAGGGGTAGGAATCTCAACCATTAAAAAGTTCACTTCAGGTAGGGTTGGGATATGAACCCTCGGGTTCTGATCTTTGATGAATATAATTTGCCTATGGTTTACGGGTGGGGAAACCATTACAAAGTTCACTTCAGGTAGGGGTGGGGTATGACCCCCGAGGCCTGAGCTATCAGGCATTTAATTTGCCTAGTCACCCTGATCATAAATATATATGTATAGAGGTTGGGATCTCAACCATTAAACAGTTCACTTCATGTAGGGGGTGAGGTATGACCACCGGGGCCTGAGTTATTAGGCATTTAATTTACCTAGTCACTCTGATCATAAATGTATATGGCTTAAGGGTGGGGATCTCAACCATTAAAAGGTTGACGTCAAGTAGGGGGTTGGGTATGATCCCCCGGCCTGAGCTATCATGCATTTAATTTGCCTAGTCACCCTGACCATAAATATATATGGTTGAGGGGTGGGGATCTCAACCATTAAAAAGTTCACTTCAGATAGGGGTGGAGTATGACCCCCCGGTGCCTGAGCTATAAGGCATTTAATTTGCCTAGTCACACTGATTATAAATATATATGGTCTAGGGGTGGGGATCTCAACCTTTAAAAAGTTCACTTGATGTAGGGGTTGGGGTATGACCCCCTGGGGCATGATCTATAGGGCATTTAATTTGTCTAGTCACCCTGATCATAAATATATATGGCTTAGGGGTAGATATATCAACCATTAAAAAGTGCACTGCAAGTAGGGGTGGGGTATGACCCCCGGGGGCCTGAGCTATAAGGCATTTAATTTGACTAGTCACCCTGATCATAAATATATATGGTTTAGGGTGGGTATCTCGGTCACATTTTTATACATATTGATTTTAACTGTATTATACTAAAGTAAATGTCAATATTTAAATTAGAGTTATCTCTCCACAGAAAAAACAAATTTTTTTTAGAAAGCATATAATCATAAACATGAATTTCCTATGGCGGCCATGTTTGCTTATGGATCGGGGCGAAATGAGCAATCTTTATAGAGGACATTCCTTAGATGCTTCCTACCAAGTTTCAATTCATTTGGATCAGGTGAAGATTTTAAAAATAGGCCAATCAGAAACAAGAATTGCCTGTGGCGACCATGTTTGTTAATAAATCGGGACGAAATGAGCTATCATTTTAGAGGACCTTCCATAAATGCTTCCTACCAAGTTTCAATTCATTTGGTGGAGGGGTTTCAGAGGAGAAGATTAAAATGTGAAAAGGTAAAGGACGACGGACGATGGACGCCAAGTGATGGCAAAAGTTCAAATTGACTTTGGCAAGGTGAGCTAAAAATGCATTGGCGCAAATGAGCTGTGGCGCAAACATATACTCCCTAATTAACATTATAAGATATCTATAAAATAATACAGAAAGGTATTTTATGGACAGTTATAGCTTTTAACCACATATCACAAAAAAACTCAAGAGATTATCGATATGACAATGGACATCAGAGAGACAGGGACAACATTGGGCACGCAATACACAGAACGAAGACATATAAGTAACAAGAAATAATAAAAAAAAGAACAAATATACTGAAGAAATTCCACGCCTCAAAAACAAACTTTGAACCTATCAGTCAAAATACAAAAAATCATCAAATAATTTCTTCAAATTCAGACGATCTTTTGATCCGAGACTTGTCTTGTTACAACTGCCTTTGTGGTGATTGCTTTATTGGCAAAATACAAAGCTGAGAAAAAGCAAAATTCATTGTTAACCATAGGAGAGTAACAATGGTAGAAACTGCATGTGAAAACAATTACAAACGTATAGATTCTGATTCCGATACAATCGAAAATATTGTTGTAAGGTACGGTGATTGCAGTTTTAGCTTACGATCCGAATCATGAGTACTACCTTCATAAAGTGACAACAGGTCCAGAATTATTGAACAGAAATTGTTTGATAGTTGGAGTGGCACTTCTGATCGTGTTTCAAAAATTATAAGAGGATTGTATTACGGCCGCGTGTTATTCTGCCACGATCTGTTTTATTTGTGCAGAATTAGAAGAAGATCAAATTACTGTTACGGAAGAGTTACATCTTGACATTCTTCAGTCTTTAAATACACGTATTCAATAAATAAACGAAATGTTATCATAAAAGCTACACCTTGATTATTGCTTAACTACCCTCTCACGAAGCGATGAGTATACAGTATTAGGAATAGCTGTCCGTCGATTCGTTCGTCTGTTCGTTCATTCGTTCGTTTGTTCGTCCCTTCGAATGTATCGATAAAAACCGGAAAACCAAAATAATAGATAGCAACAGGGACACACACACAAATAGATACAAGCAAACAAATCGATAAATATATCTTGAACTGTGTAAAACGCATTCAGGCGATGTTGATTTAAACATATTTTAATAATGAATTACATATTACATTTGTTTCACAATACAATATAACATAGGATTCAGAAACAAGCATAACGCTTATATCAATCCGTTTCCTATCAGGCGATGCTGCTTTTGATACCAGAATTTTCGTCCTCAAACGTCGTAATCTGATGTTACCGTATAAGACGCATTATCGTGCGTAACGTCAAAACAATATAAACGAACAAATAAAACCAAACAGGCAAACAAATAAACAAAGCAAAACACAGAAAACAAATAAGGTGAGTAACAACACAAACGGGACCAACCAAAAGTCCGTGAGTTAACCCAGTTGTTCGAGAAGGGTAAGTAGTTCGTGTTTCTTACCACACACCCACAGTATTTCTAGCATAGTCAAGTCGGGTAAATGTGTTATCAGACACCCGCAGTAATTCTCGCATAGTCAAGTCGGATACATGTTCTATCAGACACCCGCAGTATTTCTCACATAGTCAAGTCGGGTAAATGTGTTATCAGTGATAGAGGAAAGAAAAAGGTTCTTGAGAAAAATTACATGCTACATATTTTGTATCCATGGTGTTCTAAATTTCCAATAACAATTATTACTTCAGTTGGTATCAATAAAGTAGTTGCAATCTCAGCTTATTACTTCTTGCGTATGTACAGACTAATAATGAGTAACTTTTAGAAATATCGTCACGTGTTGATGTTTTACACTCCATTAGATCCCTTCGAACGTATCGATAAAAACCGGAAAACCAAAATAATAGATAGTAACAGGGGCACACACACAAATAGATACAAGCAAACAAATCGATAAATATATCTTGAACTGTGTAAAACGCATTCAGGCGATGTTGATTTAAACATTATACAATTAATTACTCCCTATGAAGTCAATACCAGGATATGAGGACCTTGAGACTTGGCACTCAAGGTGACCTGACCTGACCAAGGCCAACGGCCGAGGTCAGGTCAGGTCACCGAGAGTGACAAGTCGAGAGGTTCTCATATCCTAGTATTGACTTCTTAGGGGGTAATCAATTGTTTTATTATACCGAAATAGAACCGTTTAATACTTATAATTCTTAAATTTAATATTGTAGATAAAAATGTATTATTCTAACATATCAATGGTATAAAAATCGCACAAATTAAAATTCCGCGAAATGTTGTTGACGACTTTGGAACATTAACAACATGACGTCATATGAAGACTTCCAGTTTAAAACGTAAAGATCTGGCGTCATTTGACTTCGTGTACGCTTCAATTTTAATAAGATTTAACTTAAATACGTTTACAAGGTAGGCATTTTAATTATTTTTGTATATATTGTTGTAAATATGATAGGTAGAACTTCACGTTTTCAAGATGGTGGATCATCGTAGTTACGGCTTGCATATTGAAAAGTTCATCGAGTTATGAACGAATAAAAAAAAACAGGTGGCAGTGTCCTTTCCTAATCAAAGGGCACGGAAACTATATACTTTATGTTTGTAAACATAGGGAGTTATTATGAAGTCAAAATAAAATTGGAAGTCATTATAACGAACCGACGCAGGTCATTAATTTCATTGACCGAGTCATTATAACGCACGCGAGGTCAGTTTCATGGCGAGTTGGAGTCATTATAATGCACGCGAGGTCATTTCTGTTCAAATAGGCGTTTTCGGAGTCATTTGCCGATTTTAATGTTTAGTCAACAACCAATCAAATTCCTAGATTCTGATTAGAGGCATAATAATATAAACATACTGCCCTTGGATGAAGGTGTTAGGGTTGATTAACACACGAGGGAAAAAAATATCACCCGAGACGAAGTCGAGGGTGATAATTTTTCACAGAGTGTGTTAATCACCCTAACACCTTCANCAAATCGACAGTATGTTTTTTTAACAAAAACTTTAGAACAATTAATGGGCGACCAAGTAACGACGCCGGGCCGACGACACGTGGCCGACGATTGGTCCATAGTCGGATCACAACGTTAGCTAATTGGCTACCCATCTCACCATCAAAAAGCTTACGTCCTGCCAACATTGGGCCAACGATATCAACCCAACGGTTGGGTTGCTCACGTTGGCCCAGCGTTGGGCGAACGTTGGCATGCCAACAACGACGTTCGACCAACCATGCCGACCATGTACCAACGTCGGATCAACGTCTTGTTGCTGACTGGGTATATTCTGACTAAATTGCATAAATAATTTTCAAGCCAATGTATTCTTTCTCATTTTGAAAAAAGAATGAAAATTTACAGTGCAGTTGTTGTTTGAAATGTTTGGCATTCAATTTTAATACTGTTCAATACTTAAAATTCTTAAATTCAATATTGTAATTAAAAATATATCATTCTTGCATATTCATGCTCTAAAAATCGCACGAATTAAAATTTCGCGAAATGTTGTCGACGAATTTGGAACATTAACAACATGACGTCATATGAAGACTTCCAGTTTAATACGTAAAGATCAGGCGTCATTTGGCTTCGTGTATGCTTCAATTTATTTCATTAATTCAGAGATATTATCCTCCGTAATGTCAACAAACGCCATGGCCAGCGCTTGACGGTTTATTGTCGTCTGGTGATAACGGAAATGATGAGGAAATAAGAATCGGTAAACCTCGACCGGAGCGGGTGTTAATTTGTCTGGATCGGCAAACTTCGGGCTCAGCGGGTGTTAATTTTAGGCATTAACACCCGTTGCAAATATTATCACATGTTGCTAGGGATGGGCGGGGCTTATGAAAGGTTATTGAAAATTAACAAATGCCGCTTGTCCAATGAAATGAATGGATAATGTAAGAAATTTGCATAAAGTATAATAAATTTTATTAATGAATTGCATATTACATTTTTTTCACAATACAATATAACATAGGATTCAGAAACAAGCATAAGGCTTATATTAATCCGTTTCCTATCAGGCGATGTTGCTTTTGATACCCGAATTTTCGTCCTCAATCGTCGAAATCTGATGTTACCGTATAAGACGCATTATCGTGCGTAACGTCAAAACAATACAAACGAACAAATAAAAACAAACAGGCAAACAAATAAACAAAGCAAACCACAGAAAACAAATAGGATGAGTAACAACCCTAACGGGACCAACCAAAAGTCCGGGAGTTAACCCAGTTGTTCGAGAAGGGTTAGTAGTTCTTGTTTCTTATCAGACACACGCAGTATTTCTCGCATAGTCAAGTCGGGTAAATGTGTTATCAGACACCCGCAGTAATTCTCGCATAGTCAAGTCGGGTAAATGTGCTATCAGACACCCGCAGTATTTCTCACATTGTCAAGTCGGGTAAATGTGTTATCAGACACCCGCAGTATTTCTCACATAGTCAAGTCGGGTAAATGTGCTATTAGACACCCGCAGTATTTCTTGCATAGTCAATTCGGGTAAATGTGTTAGCAGACACCCGCAGTATTTCTCACATAGTCAAGTCGGGTAAATGTGTTATCAGACACCCGCAGTATTTCTCACATAGTCAAGTCGGGTAAATGTGTCATCAGACACCCGCAGTATTTCTCGCATAGTCAAGTCGGGTAAATGTGTTATCAGACACCCGCAGTATTTCTCAGATAGTCAAGTCTAAATTCTAAATTTCCAATAACAATTATTACTTCAGTTAGTATCAATAATGTAGTTCCAATCTCAGCTTATTACTTCTTGCGTAAGCACAGACTAATAATTAGTAACTTTGAGAAATATCGTCACGTGATTGATGTTTTACACTCCATTAGATTCCCGAATCTATAAAGTGATATTCTTTGTAACGACGTAATGTACATTCACTATTCACTATTGAATTTTAGTTTGTCATTTCTTCGTTATTTACATAATTTACATACATCGACATACACTGACGTAAATTATTTATAGCTTTATAACCCTTAACGACCGAGTTGAAACATTAAATGTATATGTAATCGAATACACATTTTCATGACAGGATTATAGAGTTATCGGTTAGGGTTATGGTGTTTACCGCCACTTTAACAATATTTCAGTTATATCGTGGCGGTCAGTTTTATTGGTAGAGGAAACCGTCTGGAGAAAACCACCAACCTGACGCAAATCCCTGACAAACTTTATCACATAATGTTGTATCGAATACACCTCGCTATGAGCGGGATTCGAACTCACAACTTTAGTGGTGATAGGAACTGATTGCACAGGTAATTGTAAATCCAACTACCGTCCGATCACGACCACGACGTCCCTGACAGGATTATAAAGCACGTGTCGCTTGAATGGTAAATATTCGTTAATGAACCTTCGGTACATTATCATATATATGTCTTGTTTAATGACATGTTACTAGTAAAAGAAGAAATACCTGCACTTTCAATAAACTTAATAGTAAGAAATTCATAAGAAATGTATTATAAATAACTAGGTGTTCACAAGGTCTTCAATTAAAAAGATAGATCAAAATTAGTGCGCATGATGCATTTCTGGATTAACTTTTATCAGGTCCAAATTACTCTGTGATCATCATTTAAATATGACCTGAAAGACTAGAATGTGATCGCCCAGGTGGGGTAATGTTTCGCGTGTGTAGGATTCCAGGTTTGGTAAAACCGAAGATTAACAAATTGGTATTTGTTGCTTCACCGTTAACTGATTCATTAAAGTGTGTCCAAATGGAAGGACATGCTTCAACGCGATAATTGTAAAATTAAACGAAATTTTAATTGAAATTTAATTAAAATTCCGTGAAACAATAGTGATACATAGGTGTTACGTTAGATGAACATGCAGCCTCGTCCTGATATCAGACTTCAGAGTAAAATATATGCATGTTTTACGGGTTGAGAAAGGGAGGGCACGTATCACAAACGATGATCTACAAAACACTACACAGAAACTAAACATTGAAAGACATGAACCTTAGAAAAACCAGGACTGGACTCGGATGCTCACGAAAGGTAAACAGTTTCTGCTCAACTGGTGGCACCCGTCGTGTTATTTGTAAACGAAACTAACATCATTTGATACGGAAATCCTGTTTCACACCAGTTTACGAAAATAAATGCAAATAGCATAATTAAATATGTAGACATAAATATAGACTTGTATTTTGTTTCTATTCTTTTAGCTTCTAATATTTATTATTTTGTCATTTTAATGTGAGCTTATTATATATTATAAGCGATGTTTATTGGTTACATGAAATGCACAGCCTCGTTTGCATCGGTCGTCTCCTTTTATGACAGCTTAATCACGTGATAGTGAACCCAGAAGCTTGCAAGTTCTCTGTCGGAAAGAGGGAAGCCATTTCTTTCTTCGGAAGTTAGCTTTCTAATTTTGATTCGTTTTTGAATGTGTTATATACATTTCTATTACTTATAAACATTCATGGATTATCGCTTTTATTAGTCTGCTTATTATATACAAACTATTTGGATATGTGATCTGACTTTTTTCATTTCATAGTCGGATATTTATTGCGCTTGGGATTTATTTCATCTTAACTTTTACACGTGAGTTATAAACTTTTAACATTGTATCACGTTTCGTAGACACTTATAATGGCAACTAGAAAGTCAAGAAGACAAATTAACAGGAAACGCCCTTATGATCATTCTCCATCGTCCCTATCAGAGGATCCTACAACATGGGACAAAGAAAAACTAGTTCAAGAGTTAAAAGGTGTGGGAATTGAAGTACCAGCTACCCTAAGCCAGCAAGTTCTTTTACAACTTTTTAAAGCTAATTCTGATAAAACGGTAATTAACAGTACTGTTGCGTTAAATAATAACCTAGAAGGTATTACGACGACTGATAGTGACACGCGGATGGATACTATACCAGTTATAATTCCTGGAAGTAGTGCGGTCAACAACAATAATGAAACGCGTATGAATCCGATACCAGCAGAACAACGCCCTGCAAGTAGTGCTGCTAACACCGAGTCACGTGTTAAATGCTTTTGCGTCCATGACCCAGTGCTTCAGCGGATTACAGGATACGGTTACTCAACTCTTAAAAAGCAACCAAACTGAAAACAATTACGATGGGAAAAATGGGTTTAGCCTGCAAAAGTGGTATTCACAAAACAACGCAGATGCTTTTGTTCCATGAAAATCTTTTGCAAAATACCAATAATGAGATCGGTCAACATGGAGTAAGGTCTGATTCTTTCACAAATATCGATATTGTTTCTCCGTCCCTTCAACGCCAGATAATTGAGGGTAAGGATGTTAATCTTGCTTCACTACTCATTCCCAATTATGAATGTCCCAAGTCACATACGGTTATAGCAGATAATATAGAAGTAAATCTTCCCGGGAAACCAGAAATTCGCTTGAATCGAGCTTTAAGCATTCAAGAATTTATCAAGGCTTTCGGCAAATTTAAGCGAATAATGTCCGCTGCATACCCTGACCGGCGTACCGAATTGGATGTATATGGTGAGGATATTATTGATATTAGTAATTTTTATGGTCAGGTATTTTACGACTACCATAAAATGTTTTCTGCCAAATCAGCTTCTTTGCTTCGTGAACACCGTGTTAAAGTAGATTGGAGTAAGCGCGATCGTGATCTCTTGGGCATTGTTGCGGCAGGTGTACAAGTTAATGTTTGTAAATTATGCCACATGTGCGATCACACGACATAATTTTGTCCACTACAGCTCAGAAATCAGAGCAATTTTCCCCCCGATAACAGAGCCAGAAACAACGTTAACGATCGCGGACAGGGAGACAAGTACGGGAGAATTAGAATTTGTCATGATGGCAAAGAGATTTGTAATAACTTCAATAACAAGGGTTTTACCAGAAACCTTTGCTCTTATTCACACATCTATTCTAAATGTAAGTCAACTGTCCACTCCCAGTTACAATGTGGTAAACGCCCAGCTGCAACTACCTCAGCTAATCAGACTGCGAGTGGTTCTGTCGACAAAGTAGCATCGAAGGTTTCTCAAAAATGACTGGACAAATTTGCCACGCACGCCACGACTCCTATTAATGTTTCGAATCTAGAACATGAACTGATGAGTCATCCAGATAAACATTTTGTACAATATATCTGTAATGGCTTCAGAAACGGTTTTGATACTTTGGTGATATTTGACAATCTCGAGACTAAAGAATGTAGAAACAATCTAAGTGCAAGGTTGCAGAAAGATATCGTATCAGATTTAATTAATAAGGAGCTTGATAACGGTTTTGTTTATGGTCCTTTCTGTAAACTTCCTTTTGAAAAATATCGAGTGAGTCCGTTAGGTGTGGCCGAGGGAAAATATTCTCAAAAGAAACGACTTATTCTAGATCTGTCTGCACCTCATAATGACAACGTTGTTAGCGTTAATGAACTTATTGATAAAGACTTGTGTTCTATGACATACGTTAAGATCGACGATGCTATTAAAATTATTACCAAATATGGTAAGGGGACTAAGCTGTGTAAATTCGATATTCAAAACGCCTTCAAAATATGTCATGTTCTAACGAGTCAATGGCCATTACTTTTTTTCAAATGGGAAGCGTATTATTATGTTTATGTTCGATTATCGTTCGGGTGCCGTAGCAGTCTCAAAATATTTGACAATTTATCTTCAGCTGTTTGTTTTATAGCGGAACACAATTATAATGTGAGACATATTTTACATTTACAGGATGATTTCCTTACTATTGATCCCCCAAATTTCGACGCTGAAAGAACGATGGCTTTGATGACAATGATTTTTAGACGGTTAAACATTCCCATAGCAAAGCATAAAGCTATGGGTCCACTTACATGCATTGAATATCTGGGTATTATATTGGATACCGAAAAACTAGAAGCCAGGCTGCCGCAAAACAAAATTGATAGAATATGTAAATTCATAAATTCAGTTTTACAAAAATCCTCATGTACCAAACGGGAACTGTTGCAATTATTAGGACATCTGAATTTTGCGTCACGTGTTGTTGTGCCTGGCACATCATTCGTTTCCTACCTCATAAAACTGTCAACACAGGTGAAAGAACTAAATTATTATGTTAATTTAAGTAGACAAGAACGTGTCGATCTAGAATTTTGGCTGCGATGTTTACTTAATTGGAATGGTGTGAATATGTTTTATGATACTTATTATATTTCGAACTTTGACATGCAATTATTTACGGACGCATCCTCAACATTAGGTTTTAGGGGATTTTATCAAGGAAAATGGTTTAGCTCATCGTGGCCAGAAGAACTACCATTGTTAAATGATACGACTTTATCTATGGCGTTTTTAGAACTCTATCCAATCGTTGTGGCTGCTGTCCTGTGGGGCTCCGAATGGAAATGTAAGAAAATACTTTTTCATTGTGACAATGAAGGTACTGTGTCAATTGCAAACAAGGGAGGATCAAAATGTCTCGAAATAATGAAACTTATGCGACAGCTTACTTGGTGTACCTGTGTAAATTATTTTAAATTTTCTGCTAAACATGTTCCAGGTCGTAAAAATAACATTAGTGACGCTTTGTCTCGTTTACAGATTGGAAAGTTCCGCATTCTCGCCCCACATGCAGAGCAGCTACCGCACAAGCCCCCAGTGTTTGCGAGGTAATGTGGAATTAAACAGGACAGTAGAACATTTGTGGACTCATGCTGTTGCTGATAGGACAAGATCGTTCTATAATATCGGTTTTTCTCAATTTGAACGATGTTTATTGTTGAATAACTTTAATTATAGTTCACATTTTTTACCTCCTGTATCAGAAGACATACTCATTTATTTTATAGCTCATTGTTTTATAGTTTTGAAACTTAAACATACAACTATCAAACTTTATTTGTGTGGTATTAGACATGTTTATTTGAAATCGGGGTGTCATAACCTTCTAGAAACGACAGGTGGTAATATGTTACCTAGACTTACTTTGATATACATTCTGTAAAGAGACTACAAGGTTCGCATACTAGGACCAGATTGCCTATTACTTTTCCGGTTTTGAATCAAATTTGTCAGAGACTTAGGAAAGGTGTGTTCAATGAATATGTTGCTTGTCTGATAGAAACAGTTTGCATTATAGCTTTTTTTCTGCATTTTTAAGATGTGGTGAATTTACTGTAGTAAACAGCTATAAATTTGACCCGTCAATTCATTTGTGCTTGTTAGATGTAATTTTTCAGTCTGATCCTTTCCGTAAAGGTATTGATATTAATCTTTTTGAAATTAATAACGTTATTTGTCCACTAACTGCTATAAAAAAGTACGTCAGTAAGAGAAATTCAAAATTTGCGGTAACATCCGCTTCTGATCCACTCTTTGCTACAGATGTTTATGAAGTTTTAACGAGACAATATTTTTAGATACATTAAAATATGTGTTACAGTTGTGTGGGTTTGACTCAAAATCATATAGTGGACATTCTGTCAGGTCATGTGCTGCAAGCAGTGCGGGCAAAGCACACTTCGAGGACCATATGATCAAGGTGTTAGGTAGCTGGAAATCAGATAGTTTCTGCAGATATATTAAAATTTCTCCATCTTCAATTAAATACGCAAAACAAAGTTTAACTGAATGTTGAACTCGAGGTTATTGTGTGAATAGTGTATATTACATGTATTTTAAAATTTTCTTTTTATAATTGGATGCATATTCAGTACTTTAATAGAAGCATTTCATCTTGTCTCGTATTTGTTTATGATTGCTGATACGTAATTATACGCTTGTATTTACTATATTGTCATGATTTCTTATCGAAGACATATTGAAGGCTATCCCAATTTCCCTTTCCTTCCATTCTTGGGGGTACTCAGCTGCTTTCTCACCTGAGTTTTTGGACATTATTAATTTTTTGTCTGCAACTAGACACAAAATTTCATTATTCCCCCAAGAATTCAGTTCTTACCACCACCGTCAGTTCAATAGATAAGTTGGGCAACCTGCTGCGTTGCCTGGCTTTTCTGAAGCCCCTGCTGCGCTCCCTCGGAACCCTGCTGTGTTCCTCTGATTTGAATTGGCGGGTGTGTCCTTTGCATCCGAAGTTTGCTTCTCACGAATGTTAAACTTTGGCTGCAAGGACCGGTCTAAATTTACACTTAGCTGAAGTACTCTCAAGAGCCAAAGTTGCATATTTATTTTATTTCTACAGTACATAATAAATGATTAAAATTATTAGACTTCTTTTCAACAGAGACATCTCCCGGCATACTGTGTTGAATCTTGAAATAGGATAGGATAATGAAATGTGCTTTAACTTGGAAGCCACGTGTATTGTGACAGGCTACTCCCACTTTTATTGTTTTTCTCAACCCTTATCGTTAAGGTCGTGATATTATAACGGTTTTCCACTGTCGTTATCTACAGTCTTTAGTTCAAGTTTATGGCTCATCTGTCACTATTAGAATGATGATTGTACACGTGGTTTGTTTGTTACTATGGAATTTTAATTGGCTTATCGTGTGTCTAACCTGGTGGTTAAGTGTACATGCAGACAATCGTATAGAATTGGAGGTTTATTGATGTACAACTCTTTCGATTCGATTGATTGTCAGGAATAAATGTGAGCTTATTATCTATTATAAGCGATGTTTATTGGTTACATGAAATGCACAGCCTCGTTTGCATCGGTCGTCTCCTTTTATGACAGCTTAATCACGTGATAGTGAACCCAACAGCTTGCAAGTTCTCTGTCGGAAAGAGGGAAGCCATTTCGTTCTTCGGAAGTTAGCTTTCTAATTTTGACCGCCACCATCCCCTCCTAGCCTTGCCTTCAATATGTCGACGATCTGGTAGTATTTTCAGCCTTTGGACATTATTAAATTTTTTTCTGCATCTAGACACAAAATTTCATTATTCCCCCAACACTCCCACTTTTATTGTTTTTCTCAACCCTTGTCGTTAAGGTCATAATATTATAATGGTTTTCCACTGTCGTTATCTACAGTCTTTAGTTCAAGTTTATGGCTCATCTGTCACTATTAGAATGATGATTTTACACGTGGTTTGTTTGTCACTATGGAATTTTAATTGGCTTATCGTGTGTCTAACCTGGTGGTTAAGTGCACATGCAGGCTATCGTATAGAATTGAAGGTTTATTGATGTACAACTCTTTCGATTCGATTGATTGTCAGGAATAAAGCTAGTTGTTTTTCATGTGTATTATGTCTTAGCATATTTTGTTTTGAATTTAGTGTGTTTAATTGAATTTTCACACAACGGTCTTCCTGAAATATTCCCAAAAATGGTATTAAATAACAAATAATAATACAATAAGATACATTAGAATCCCATATTATTTATGGATCAAAATGCAAATATTTGCTTAATAGAAAAGTGAATTTGGTTTGATTAAAAACAATTCTGAAATGATTTTTTTACATGAACTTTATTATGTGTACGAATAATGGGTACTCTAGGATATATATATATATATACATTACATAAATATATAACATGCATAGCAACAATATACAATGAAAAATAAAAAATATAATTTGAAGAAGTATTTCATCAAAAACAAATCAGTTTTACATGTACAATACACTAACAACCGAATAAAAACGCAGTTATATAATAAAAGATTTGTTTTCTGAAACAGCAAGAAATCTTTCTATTTTCAAATTCAGTGATGAATTTTTGTACATCTATATAACGTTATAATTTATAATTGGAATAATAAAACATATATTCAACATTATACTATGTCTTAATGAAAAAAGGGAACTTTTAACACAAAAGGCCATTTGCCAATTTCCGACTTTATACGGTTTTGACATTTTTGCATTCTAGTTACTTCTCTTCCATGCAAGAGCAATATAGAGATAGAATATGGTGTTAACGACACTTTCAACAATATATCCGTTTTATCTTCGCTGTCAGTTTTATTGATGGGTGTAACCGGAATACCCAGAGTAAACACTGACTACAAGAGCAAACGGAAAGGAGAAATAATTTGAGTATAATTTACTTAAAAATTTATAGATGTTTGAGCCTTGTAAAATAACAGAGTAAAATTGTATACGAAATATACAATTCACAGGTTGCTACAACATTTTAATTTTATACACAGTATGAGAAAAATATGTTATTTTGGTTGAACATTGCATGAAACGGACACAAAGTCTTAAAGGGAAGCAAATACTACAAAAATGTAGAAAAAGCGTATAATTTTAGAATTATTTCGGAAACTGGAAAATAGTCGGTTAGGGGTAAATTAACAGGATTATTTCTATTTCTGCATATAATGCTGCATAACAAATAATGCATCATTTCTAAACTAAAATAATAAACTAAAATAGTAGGAGGTTAGACTAGAACAACATCAGTAGTGATAGGCACTCATTGCATAGATAGTTGTAAATCCAACTACCAGACGATCACGGTCACCCCGGTCACATCATACAATTGGAGATTTCCTTACATTAGCATTGAAGTACAGAAATAGTATTGTCAGAGTTCACAAAATGGTCCATTAGACAATGATGATAGACGATCATTATTATTATTAGACAACACTTAAGAATGGTAGCCATTTTGTGATATAATTAGAAATATATGCTTGTTCCTATTTTTCTTTTTCTATTTTTGGCAATACACTAACAGCTAACGACATCCTTTTGGGGTCAGATCCAGGTTCATATTTTCAACCAACCATTCAGCGATGAGTCTACCATTTAAAACCGAGAACAACCTGTGAGATGTTGTCCGATTGGTCGATATATTTAGTCTTGCATATGACTTGACTCTCAAAGATAAATGCAATGTCACATGACCTGATCTCATGTGGATATCGTTAGATGTTAACTGTATAAATAAAAAAGGTAAAGAAAAAAAGTACTACACACATCTAATTTTAATTCGACTGTATTAGACAGAATATAATACAGGGGAACCTACCGGTTAATCGAGAAAAGTCGTTCGTGTACGATTGTTAATCGGGTTTTTAGACAGAATATAATATGGTTTCCAACATGTCTTAAAGACATAGGAGCTAAGATATTCGTGTTTAATATTAAAATCGGTAAAACGGTGAACTAACGGCCAGTCCCTAGGTATGAACTAAAAAATGTTTAAAATGTCCATTTTGTAACTTTAATCAACGTAATTAACAGAGTAAAGTTGATTGCTTTGTATTGTCTGTACGAATCGCGGTTAGAAATCGATTTTGTGTAGCACCGACAAAAATTCACGAACTCTTGTTTCAAGTAAAAAATCATTGACAAGGTGGTACGTTTGATATACAATCATATATTTTTTTTAATATAATTACTGAAGGCATGATATTTCCCTGATAAAAGTGAAATGCAGTTTTAAGCGAAAATCGTAGATCCTATCACTTTAAAACGCATATATATAAGTGTCTGTACATACATGAGTATTATATCAATTTTAATGAGACATATCTGATACTAAAGGTGCCTTTTCACAATCAAATTTTCCTTTCAAGTTCCCGCGTACGATATATATCTGACTGCAACCACGTGTTACAAACACAAATTTGACAGTCTACACACCTATCAAACTCCCTTCCAAATTCGTGAAACAGGTGCACATGTAAAGTTTGAAGCGACTTTGAAGAAAAATGTTACAGTGTAAACGAACCTTTAGTATAGTTATGTGTGATGTTCTTAAACCACGCGGAATCCGACTCTGTCAAGATCTAAACGTACCTTAGAGACTACTAAATATTACATTATACACAAATTAAAGTCAAGGAACAGCTCTTTTATTGATGTTCTACATTTTACAGTCACCAGAAGAATTAGGATGAGATATACAGTCGATGACCAGAAGGAGTAGATGGAGAAGTGCAGTCGACGACATAAGGATTAGATGGAGAAGTACAGTCGACGACCAGAAGGATTAGACGGGGAAATACAGTCGACGACCAGAAGGATTAGACGGAGAAGTACAGTCGACGACAGAAGGATTAAACGGAGAAGTACAGTCGACGACCAGAAGGATTAGATGGAGAAGTGCAGTCGACGACATAAGGATTAGATGGAGAAGTACAGTCGACGACCAGAGGGATTAGACGGGGAAGTACAGTCGACGACCAGAAGGATTAGACGGAGAAGTACAGTCGACGACAGAAGGATTAGAGGGAGAAGTACAGTCGACGACCAGAAGGATTAGATGGAGAAACAAACAAACAACCATAACAGAAATATAACCTTGTATGTTTCTTGTTTAGAATAACAAAAACAGATTCAGCATATAAAGCATGCATAATAAAAGCACATTGACAACCATTTTAGGAGCTGAACAAATGATACCAGCTTCTTCCTCATAGATCGATCTTAAGAATGATACCTCGTTAGCAGAACATTGACCTGTCATCTCAACACACTTCAATATCTCGGATAATCTCCTGCAAAACAATAATACAAATATTTAGTCTATACTGTTACTAAGTAACTATTCCGTCATTTATTTACATTAAGTATTTCTTTTTTCTACAAGCTGTTTTTGTCTGTTCTGTCGTCCGAATGGAGACAGATATTTTCACGAATATGCTCATTTTGCAAATCATACTACACGTCAAAAGGGGTCATGCAATGGACAGCATTCACGGCATTCCCGTTTCTAACCGGATCAATTTAGCACTTCTCTCGCTTGACTCTTCTCGAATACATTTAAACTTAACAGAGGGTATAACTGTGTATCATAAATATGGATTAGCCTAACCTCTTGTCGTTCCAGATTGTGTTGGTTTTCTCGCCGTTTTCAGTGGGTCTATTAAAATTATAATAGGATATACGGATACCTTTTATTTGTATATGTTACACCAGTCAAGAATCAGGGTACCAAATTTTATCCAAGTTCTGGTATTTCTGGTTGTATTTTTCCTATTTCAAATTGGTTTAATTAACCGAAATAACATAGTCATGATCACCTTACGGAGATATAAGTAAATAACGTTAGAGAACACCGAAGGGGCAATCAAGGACGTACAATCCAGAGAAACTGGCAACATAGTGTACACAAGACGAAGAAAAACAACACAATTTGTGTTGGACACCACTATACGGAAACAAACACAAGACCAGAAAATCAAAACACAACACAACACAAAGAAAGGTTGTTGAGCACTGTGTTAATCGCTAAGGCAAAAGTAGCAATAATTTATGTATCTGTTAACGGTTATTTCATTCTACTTAAAAAAAACAAGTATAAAGCTGGGACAAGCAGACGATCAAAATTCATCCTTCCGACATTTTCTTTGTTTTCTAGTGTGACACGAGGCTGATAATATTGTGAAAATAGACAAATTAGCATATTCTATATTTAAAAGCGGAAAGGGGTTTATTATCTCCCTTTACAACAACAATTGTAGGGTTTTAGGAGGGTATGGTGTTTAACGCCACTTTTAACAATATTTAAGCTATATTATGTCAGTCAGTTTTATTGGTGGAGGAAACCGGAGTATCCGGAGATAAACATTAACACACTTTATCACATAATGTTGATGGAGTACACCTGGCCATGAACGGGATAGGCACTGATTGCACAGGTAGTTGTAAATCCAACTACCATACGACCACGACGGCCCTATGTATAACGTAAATAAGACATGAACCAGATATGTACATGTAAATCTACGAAACAACATTCAGGTTTCGTTACTTATCTACTAAGACTCCTAGAGGAGTGTGTAGCCTGATACATACGAGCACGATTTTGTTGTTTGGTTCGGTGTGTCCAACGACGAATTAACGCATTGTCCTATGGCTTGGAGAGTACTATTCTTACTTAGACATTCAATTACTCCAATAATACCTGTTAATAGAAAAAAACACATGTTTTATTTTACATAACTGACGAGAGATATTTCAATACGTAAGAAAATATAAAAACAATCCTTCAGAAACTCGGGACTCGGACAAAAGGCAAAAGTAAAGTAACATCGTCTGCTTGTTGTTCGTTATCTCACACTAATAAACAGACATCTATCCGAAGAAGGGTCACCACGTCTATTACAAGGTACGTAATAGTAACCAATATGACGACAACAAGATGTTTAGTGGCAATAGTGTTTTATCTGCCAATAATCAATCCCCTTGCAAAACAAATGTGATATATAACAGACGAATCGAGTATCATTTTTACTTAGATATCGTATCAGACATCACAACACGGGAGTAATAACACGAAGACGTGTAACTGAACAAAATGAACAACACAAACCCCACTAAAAACGGGGACGAACTTAGGTGTCGCGGAAGGGTAAACAGTTCTTGTTCTACTAATGGACGAACTTAGGTGTCGCGGAAGGGTAAACAGTTCTTGCTCTACTAATGGCACATGTCATGTTCAAAATCCAGTATTAAGAAACGAACGAGGAAAGAAAGTGAGATTGTGACTACGTCAAACGGAACATGTCCGTGATCATCTGAGATACAGATATTCCGTAACGGTTAACAAAGTCAAGATGGCGACAGTAAAATTTTCGAAGTGATTACCTCAATTTAATTACTAGGAACCATTGGTTCAGTAGCTTTCTTGTTTGTAGCAACACTCTGTCAAGAAATTCCCGGTAGGAACCACAAGCTCTGGAATATCGCAACTGAAAAATGTATACTCCATATGCAGTTCCTGATGGAATGTTGCTATATATACAAAAATCTTTAAATGGAAAATTTGAAAATTGAAATAATCTCTTTAGTTATAAAGTTTCGCCTTCAACCGCTCTCACTGACAAGTTCTATGAGTAGGGCAAAGCATAAAGCAGACCTAGCTGTACATTTGATATAATTCATTTCCAGTTTGACCGATCGAGGCTCGATCCAACGATCTACCGCACTCGAGGCGAGCACGCTAACCATTACATCACCGATGCAGTTAAACAATATAAGGATTAGGCTCGCTTCTTTCCGTTTTTATTGAGAAGCTGACGCATGAAGATTGTTATGTGCGATATACGAATATAGGAACATGTCGGCGAGATGAGGAACACATTTTGGGTGTTTAACGTCACTTTTGACTATATTTCAGCTATATCGTGGCGGTTAGTTTTATTGGTGGGGGGACACCGGAGTATCCGGACGAAAACTACCGACCTGCCGCAAGTCACTGACAAACTTTATCATGTAATGTTGTATCAAGTATACATTGCCTTGAACTCACAAAAATAATGGTGATAGTCACTGATTGCATTAGTAGTTGTAAATCCAGCTACCATACGATCACGAACACGAGGACCCCGGGGACAGTTGGTATCCATATGGAAACCAATGTCTGTTGAAAAACAGTCTTCCAAACATAGCAAATATGTTTCCAATCAAACACTCGAGTATTTTGATGATATCAGTATCAGAAAACATTTTCTTAGAATCATATGGGTTTTTTTGTTTTTTTTTACAAAATAAGATTTGTGACTTCCTCAAAAAGGTATTTATATCTACATTAGCCATTCTTTATTATGAAACAATATAATTTCCATGTGATGACAAATTAACAGTTTCTTCATTTAATTCAAGATTCGCAAATCGATTTCTCCTCATATGATGCAATCATATCCTTGTCAGTAGCAACAGCCTACATATGGAGTAATGTATTACCCTTAAACGTTGTCTTTGATGCAGGTTCTACATATAATCATCTATTTCTCTTACACATCTGCCAATTAGAGTTGTCTCTCTTTGAACTATCTACTTCAACAAGGAAGTGTTTTTTTTTTATTCTTACATTTTAGATTCTCGTGATTTATATCGACAGGTAACATTTAATTTTACAAACCGCACACAGCGGGACAAATGTTATGATTTATTACTATTTAAACAAACTACATTATCTTACGCTACAATATATATAATAATCAACATTCCCAGTGATAGAAACAAAGACATATCCATGTGAGAGTTTTGTTGAACGAACTAATTTTCCATTCTCTATTCCGAATGTAACTATTCGTATTTATGCTTGATCAATAAATAAACCCATATTAGAATTCATGTATGTATCTGTTTTAATTAAGTGACATTACCTTTTTTTTGTGCACAGGCTTTTGTAAACTGATCCCTCATTTTCTCCGCAGTAGATTGATGTACGAAAACGCGTTGTAAACCAATACATCCCACCAAATTGCTGGTGTTGTAACAGCTTACCAGGGCGTCAATATTGCTAAAAGGTAGAATAACTAATTATTATATCAATAATGGTTTGGTTTATGGTGTTCAACAATATTTCAGCTATACCGTGGAGATTAGTTTTATTGGTGGAGGAAACAGGAGTGCCCGGAGAAAACCACCGACCTGCCGCAAGTCATGCACAAATTTTATCAAATATTGTTGTATCGAGTACACTTCGCCTGAGCGGTGTTCGAACTTACACTGATCATATTGATATTTATATTTATTCGTATACCATTGTCAGGCTTAGTAATATCTAAATACTTGTACATCTTTTTATAAAGGTAATATATTTAATATGATAACCTATCAAATGTTAACTTCGCGGGCAACTGGTTTCATCCCGGTCTTTTTGGTGGTGGGGTCCATGTTGCTCCTCTTTTTGTTGTGGTGGGGTTCATGTTGTTCGTCTTTTTGTTCTGGTGGGGTCCATGTTGCTCGTCTTTTGTGGTGGTGGGGTCCATGTTGCTCGTCTTTTTTGGTGGTGGGGTCCATGTTGCTCGTCTTTTTTGGTGGTGGGTCCATGTTGCTCGTCTTTTGTGGTGATGGGGTCCATGTTGCTCGTCTTTTTGGTGGTGGGGTCCATGTTGCTCGTCTTTTTTGGTGGTGGGGTCCATGCTGCTCGTCTTTTGTGGTGGTGGGGTCCATGTTGCTCGTCTTTTGTGGTGGTGGGGTCCATGTTGCACGTCTTTTTTGGTGGTGGGATCCATGTTGCTCGTCTTTTTTGGTGGTTGGGTCCATGTTGCTCGTCTTTTGTGGTGGTGGGGTCCATGTTGCTCGTCTTTTTAATTTTCTGTGTTGTGTTTTGTTTTCTTTGTCTTCGTCCTTTGTTTTGTCTGCCCAATGTTGCCAGTGTCTCTAGATTGTCCATTCTGGATTGTCTCTTCGGTTTTCTCTAACGTTTACGTATTATAACTCGCTGATTGATGAGCCCATTGTCATATTAAAGGTACATAAATGATACACAGTATAACCTCGTTAAACCGCCACCATCTGTCCAGTTTGGCTATAAACTGAGTAAGGACAGAAAACTGGAAGGGAACAATTTTGAATTGTGAGATGCTTCAATTACTCACTGCACAGATATTCAATTTTTACTGACTTAGATATGGCGACTGATGGATAGGTCACCCAGGAAAAACAAATTCCACTAGAAAAGGGAACAACATAGAAGCTTTCTCAAGATATACTAAAGCAGGACTCAACATAGGACACTAGCATGATCCGGTGGTGGTTGAGTAGAATGGTGTTCTTATGATTCTTAGATCAAACATTTGAACTTCTCTTCCTATTTTTGGAAGATGTTTTCCCTCCAAATTACGTCATCAATGAGTAAGAAAGTACATGGATGCAAGAAGAGTTTCAAGATACCAAAGGGGTAATCAGAAATATGAACATGAGAGACTATCCAACATTACGCTTAGACATAACAGCGAACTGCTTAGCATTTCACAGTCACAATAGGGTCTTCAACAATGAGCAAAATTGAGTGTGAAACGATACCTATCCTGTAGTTGAGTGGTGGTCGCTACTTCTGTCGATAAACGGTGCATCTAGCAAATACTGACTGTCGTCAACAATCTGAAGATGACGTTAGGAGAGTTGAAGATGCATCTTTATCATTTTAGCTTATTTGGTGAATATAATTTTATTTCCTTAAATGCAGGGTTATAAACAAAAACAAATTACGTACATCATGAAATATTTTCTCGGTCAATAACGTTGTTGGTGATAATTTCACGAATTTCAAACGATTTACGATGTACAACTTTTTTTTCTTCTTCGATCCAAAGAAAAAAATGTGGTATACTTACATACTTACCTACACACTATATCGAAAAATGTTCTTAGAGTTTGGGCGTCTGTAGGATTAATTACTACACTTTGAAACGTGACTCTAGAATCAACCATACATTGTATCACTGTTGCACAGTCATCTCCGGAACCACATTGTATTCTCGTTATCATTACTGCCACCAGCAGAAAAGCTGAAAATGTATAGTTTAAGCACATATTAATGTCATATAAAAGACAATGATATTAGGCACACATGGAAAAGACAATACTAACTTGAAAAACTCGTGTCTGATCCTTATGACACTATTTAGACAATAAAATATGTTTAAGAAAATGCACACACTATGCATTTATGATCATCACTGACGACAATAAATACAGAGATGCCTGTATGGTTGTCTAGTAACTACATTGTACGTCATCAATCTAGGTTGGCGGCCGGATATGTTACTGTTCCAGCTGCCAGTCAATAAAGCTATATCCGACGAGAATAGGCCAATAACATTTATAACTGCAAGTTATAATATTAATATATAAGCCCTAATTAAAAGAAAAGCAGAAATATGTACATGCAAATATCGTCTAAAGGAGAGGGGTATTGCTTTTCTGATGGATTGAAATGCAGAGCACGCTTTTCATCGTAATCGTCTGCAATATTTAGCTTTTGTAATACATGATAAATACAAGAATATTTTGAAAATGCCAAAGGGGTAATCAGATTCCGTATATCGAAGAATGTCAGACAACAGATACCAAAGGGGTAATCAGAATCAGTATATCAAAGAAGGTCAGACAACACAATGGCCAAAAGAAAAAGTACAAAAGGACAAACAACGATCTACAAAACATACACATAAAACTAAAGATCGAGTAACAGGAATCCCACTAAAAACCGGGGGTGAACTCATGTGCTCCGGACGGGTAAGCAGTTCCTGCTCCACTGGTGGCACCCGTCGTGTTAATCTAGTTACAAACCCGTTGATAAGTAATGAATGAGGAAAGGACCGGGAAGTGTTTCCGACAAGTGGAACATATCCATGATCATTTGTGACACAGATATTCTATAACGGTCAACCAAAGGTTGTCTGCTGTTTTTGGAAAAACAGGCACACTTTCAACTTGCAGCTATGATGACGTTAACACGCCTTATTTGCACAGAAGATGTTTAGTTCCAAACTTTAGATCTATACTAGACCGATATACCATACGATACCCTGCCCTTTACATACTACATAACAGAGCAAGGTATAAACTGGTGTGGAACCAATTTCAAACTATTACGCATGGCACGGAAAAATGAAGACGGTCAAATGTGCACCTTCTCATATATATTCACCATTATTAGGAAGTTCACGGAAATACAGAAATTTCCATTTATAATTAGCAACATTCCAGCAGCATCTGCATATGAAATATATATCTCTCAATTAATAATATATTGCAGAGCTTGTGGTTGCTATCATGATTTCCCTGACAGAGGATTGCTGCTTACAAGGAAGCTACTGAACCAAGGATACACAGTGGTAAAGTTGAAGTCATCACTTCGAAAGTTTTAAGATCACCACAATGACTTGGTCAACTGTTAAATAATATGTGTCGCATATGACGACGGATATGTTCCGTTTGTCGTAATCAGAATCCGGTCCTGTCCTTATTCAGGATTTGTCACCGGGTTTGTACCTAGAATAACACGACGAGTGCTACTAGTTAAACAGGAACTACTTATCCTTCCGGAACACTTGAGGTCATCGTCGGTTTTAGTGAGGGTCGTGTTCCTCAATATTTAGTTTTCTGTGTAGTGGTTTGTAGATCATTATCATTTTGTCCTTTTTCTTTTGGCTATTGCTTTGTCTGTCTTTCATCGATTAACGGGTTTTGATTACCCCTTTGATATCTTCAAACTTCCTCTTATATATGCACAAAGACTGTTTGAAATTCTTTTATTGCCACTGGTCCCCCGACACCAAGGTTATATGGTAAGATTAAATTTTGAAACTACTGTAAACTAGAGGTTCAGGTGAGCCTGTATCACTCTGAAAGGGGACCACCCAAGGATTTTTTGAAGTAAAAAAAGGGGAGTACCTCTGGTTAGATTTGTCGAAAAATCATCATTATCGAACTTGACCTAGATATTCATGAGATATACTTACATACCAAACCTAGTTTCAATCTGACTTTTTGTTCCAAAGTTTTCATCTTGAAACCAAATATTTAGCAATTTTGAAGTAAAAAAAAGGGGCACAACTCTAGTAAAAATTGTCGAAAAATTGTCATTATCGAACTTGACCTAGATATTCATACGATACACTTACATGCCACACTTAGCTTCAATCTGACTTTTCATTCACAACTTATCATCTGGAAACCAATACGGAACACACGGACGAAGTATAAAAAGGATGTAACTATGGTAAAATGTGTCCAAAAATGATCGCTATCGAATTTGACCTAGATATTCATGAGATACACTTACATACCAAACCTAGTTTCAATCTGACTATGTGTTCCCAAGTTATCATTTGGAAACCAAATATTTAGCAATTTTGAGGTATAAAAAGGGGCACAACTCTAGTAAAAATTGTCGAAAAATTTTCATTATCGAACTTGACCTAGATATTCATAAGATACACTTACATGCCACACCTAGCTTCAATCTGACTTTTCACTCACAAGTTATCATCTGGAAACCATACACACGGACGGACGGACGGACGGACGGACGGACGGACGGACGACGGACGGACGAGACCAATTTCTATAGTCCCCTTCGACGAAGCGTCGGGGGACAATGAGAACATACCTTTTATTGTGTGTATTGATGAGTTCGCAGTGTAATAATTGGGGATTAATCGTGGTGTTTTTTATTTCGAGATTTTGACATTCAAAAAGATAGTGATATTCATTACCATTTTTTCCATTGCATAATTTAGATATTCTTTCATTGATTTGAACATTTTTCCATCGATCTGTCTCAATTGGTAGTTCAATATTAGATGTGGGTAGCTTACAAATAGTAATTTTGTTACCTTTATTGACTTTCAGAGGTAGCTTTCTAGACAAAATTCTGCTTTGAATAGTTTGTATGTAGTGCCCTGTGAGGGATTTCGCATATAAGTTCGAATCCCGTTCATGGCGAGGTGTACTCGATACAAAATTATGTGATCAAAGTTTGTCAGTGACCTGCGACAGGTCGTTGGTTTTATCCGGGTACTCCGGTTTCCGCCACCAATAAAACTGACCGCCATGATATAACTGAAATATTATTGAAAGTGGCGTTAAAAACCATAAACCAATCATTCTGATCCAATGATTTTTGTTTATTTTCCCCATTAAGAACATAATTATTGAATGTATTTTAATTGTTCAATATACATATATAACTTAATCCTATATCATCAAATATATTTTGTACATAATTTCATTAAAACGCCTGGGGCCGTCGCGATCGTATGTTAGTTGGATTTACAACTACATATGCAACCAGTGCCTATCACAACTCAAGTTGTGAGTTCGAACCCCGTTCATGACGAGGTGTACTCGATACAACATTATGTGATAAAATTTGTCAGTGACTTGAGACAAGTCGGAGGTTTTCTCCGGATACTCTGGTTTCCTCCACCAATAAGACAGCTATGAAATAGCTGAAATATTGTCTTAAGTGGCGTTAAACACCATAACCCAAATCCCCTTTATTCTCATAAACCAACATGGCATAGAGATACACAATATACTATTTACACTATTGACATTTTTTGAAGATCATGTATATTTTTAGATGTCATCATTTCCTCTATAGCATTTTTATAAATATTATCTAGAAAAATAAAACAAAGACTACAAACTAATTACATTGGAGAGACTAGATGTTAGTTATTTAGTCTAAAACATTTACACAGATTTTTAAGCTACGACTGAATGTTTAATGTATGCTTGTATTCTCATCAACTTTAATTAATTTAAACACATTTTATTGTCATGAAACAACAAAAGGATCCGGTACAAGTTATACAACTTAGAAATGTATTCTCCATTATTTACAAAATAGTACATATTGTGACATATAACATATAAAACATACATTTTTTAAATTAATACACAATTATGAAGTTTATGTTCGTCTAAATGTTAATAAAAATTATGATATTCATTTGTACACAGATATTCAGTTGCAACCCATTAAAGTAGGATAAATGGTTATGGCGGTAAACGCCACTTACAATAATATTTCAGTCATATCGCGGCGGTCAGTTTATTTGTTGAGGAAACCACCGACATACCACAAGTCACTGACAAACCTTACCATTCACATAATGTTGTATCGAGTACACCTCGTCATGAGTGGGATGTTAATTCACAACGTTGGTGGTGATAGGCACTGATTGCGTATACAACTGCCGTACGATCACGACTACGACGGCCTTTAAACAAAACCAGAGGAGTAGATTTTCTTACAATGTCATCTACATAGGTCAACATGAAAGTATCCTTAAGTTCTATTTAGCTCCCCCTTGATTATGCAGGTCCGCAATTATTTTTTTTCATGCACATTTTCATATGGTGTACTAGCTTTGGTTAACTTGCAGGTTATGGGTTTTTTTTTCGTTCAGAAATGTTTTTTTCGGACAAGTCGAGAGTTAGAACTTTTAGAATTTTTTTGTTTGTTCCCCCCCCCCCTTTTCAAGTTAAATGGTCGTTCCCTAAGAGGTGATTTGCTTTTCAGGTCACCGACACAGAACAACAAAATAACATCAATAAGTCCAATTATCTCCCCTTAATTGTGCTAGATCTTACTTATATTTCATCATGCACTTTTCATATATATGTTGTTCTACCTTTGATTAATGTTTGTCAACAAACCCACGCAAAAATAATAGATTAAATTACTACGCCAGTAACTGTTCGCATCTTAGTAAAGGCTAAAAGAGCGTCCTACGTCAATGCCACGTTTTTCATTATTTCTGTTATGCTGATTCTGTTCTCAAAATTAAACTAATTAGAACCGATTCCATAAATTTTCGCACGATCACTGTGAACTATTTCGTTTACTGTCGTACCACGTCGTATATGGCGGGAAATAATTAATGAGCTTATAAGGGGAATCCTATTACAAGGAAACGACATAAATACTTTATTTACACAATAATTGATACTCAAAGCGCTACACAAATCAAGCATTATTATACAATGTCAAAAAAAATGAAAACGGAACATACACAACTAGATGTATCGTAAAATTGAATGTAGGACAAGTCGTTAATTTTTATGAATGAAAACTAGCGTAATAATACAAGCAAGAGAAACAATATAATATAGGCATTTTAATCCTCCTGACAATTTGTCATAGTTAAACATTTACCATTTGA
The DNA here is from genome assembly GCA_002080005.1 of Gigantidas platifrons. Taxonomy (NCBI): domain Eukaryota; kingdom Metazoa; phylum Mollusca; class Bivalvia; order Mytilida; family Modiolidae; genus Gigantidas; species Gigantidas platifrons. Next base: position 36,296 of record MJUT01023524.1, read on the forward strand.
GACACGATAAGTTATCTTAAAATCTGCAAAAGTAGTAACATTCAAAGTGTAGTGTTATCTAACAAGCACCAGATCTATATTTTGATGAG
>MJUT01023524.1:104674-118967 GCA_002080005.1 Gigantidas platifrons
GCCCTTCCTACCCAACCACTCACAGAAATCAACATGTCGATAAAATTAAATATATATTTATTGTATTGGTACTTCCAACAAAATCAGTGTTTAAGCATTTAAAAAATATGGATTAGCATGGGCTCATATGCTCGTGGGGCCCCCAGACAACTGCCCAACGTGCCCATATGTTAAGACGGCACTGCATATATGGCTCATGTCTTATTTACGTTATACATAGGGGTCGTCGTGGTCGTATGTTAGTTGGATTTACAACTACATGTGCAATCAATGCACATCCCGTTCATGGCTAGGTGTACTCGATACAACATTTTGTGATAAAGTTTGTCAATGAATTGCGACAGGTCGGGTAGTCCGGTTTCATCCACCAATAAAACTGATTGTCATAATATAGCTTACATATTGTTCAAAGTGGCGTTAAACACTATAACCTCATAACCTTACAATTGTTGTTATAAAGGGAGATAATAAACGCCATGTCGAAGTTCACTGCTTCCGGCAATTAAATATAGAATATGCTAATTTGTCTATTTTCATTATTTTATCAGCCTCGTGTCACACTAGAAAACAAAGAAAATGTCGGAAGGATGAATTTTGATCGTCTGTTTGTCCTAGATTTATACTTGCCTTTTTTAATGAGAATAACCGTTAACAGATACATATGTTATTGCTATAAGAGTTTGAAGATACCAAAGGGGAAAAACAGACAACACAATGGCCAAAAGAAAAAGGACAAACAACGATCTACAAAACATATAAATAAAACTAAATATCGAGTAACACGAACCCCACTAAAGACCGGGAGAGAATTCAGGGGCTCCAGAAGGGTATGCAGTTCCTGCTCCAATAGTAGCACCCATCGTGTTACTTTTTCCTTAGCGATAAACGCAGTGCTCAACATCCTTTCTTTGTGTTTTGTTTTTCTTCGTCTTGTTTGATTCCGTATAGTGGTGTCCAACGCATATTGTGTTGTGCTTTTGTTTTGTTTTTCTTCCTCTTGTGTACATTATATGGCCAGTTTCTCTGGATTGTACGTTTTTTATTGCCCCTTATGTGTTTTCTAACGTTTATTAAGTTACATCTCTGTCGGTTAGCTAAACATTTGAAATAGGAAAAATACATACAAAATACCAGAACTTGGATTTGATCTGGTACCCTGATTCCTGATTGGTGTAAAATATGTACATTCACCATTCACTATTGAATTTTAGTTTGTCATGTATATAGTACAATAGGAGAGTTGCCGTCTTCGTGATTTACATAATTTACATACATTGACATACACTGACGTAAATTACTTTTAGCTTTATAACCCTTAACGACCGAGTTGAAACATTAAATGTATATGTAATCGAATACACATTTTCATGACAGGATTATAGAGTTATCGGTTAGGGTTATGGTGTTTACCGCCACTTTAACAATATTTTAGTTATATCGTGGCGGTCAGTTTTATTGGTGGGGGAAACCGGAGTGTCCGGAGAAAACCACCGACCTTCCGCAAGTCCCTGACAAACTTTATCACATAATGTTGTATCGAATACACCTCGCTATGAGCAGGATTCGAACTCACAAGTTTAGTCGCGATAGGAACTGATTGCACAGGTAATTGTAAATCCAACTACCGTCCGATCACGACCACGACGTCCCTGACAGGATTATAAAGCACGTGTCGCTTGAATGGTAAATATTCGTTAATGAACCTTCGGTACATTATCATATATATGTCTTGTTTAATGACATGTTACTAGTAAAAGAAGAAATACCTGCACTTTCAATAAACTTAATAGTAAGAAATTCATAAGAAATGTATTATAAATAACTAGGTGTTCACAAGAACTTCAATTAAAAAAATAGATCAAAATTAGTGCGCATGATGCATTTCTGGATTAACTTTTATCAGGTCCAAATTACTCTGTGATCATCATTTAGCTATGAACTGAATGACTAGAATGTGATCGCCCAGGTGGGGTAATGTTTCGAGTGTGTAGGATTCCAGGTTTGGCAAAACCGAAGATTAACAAATTGGTATTTGTTGCTTCACCGTTAGCTGATTCATTAAAGTGTGTCAAAATGGAAGGACATGCTTCAACGCGATAATTGTAAAATTAAACGAAATTTTAATTGAACACATAGGTGTTACGTGAGATGAACATGCTGCCTCGTCCTGATATCAGACTTCAGAGTAAAATATATGCATGTTTACGGGTTGAGAAAGGGAGGGCACGTATCACAAACGATGATCTACAAAACACTACACAGAAACTAAACATTAAAAGACATGAACCTTAGAAAAACCAGGACTGGACTCGGATGCTCCTGAAAGGTAAACAGTTTCTGCTCAACTGGTGGCACCCGTCGTGTTATTTGTAAGCGAAACTAACATCATTTGATACGGAAATCCTGTTGCACACCAGTTTACGAAAATAAATGCAAATAGCATAATTAAATATGTAGACATAAATATAGACTTGTGTTTTGTTTCTATTCTTTTAGCTTCTAATATTTATTATTTTGTCATTTTAAGCTAGTTTTTTTCATGTGTATTATGTCTTAACATATTTTGTTTCGAATTTAGTGTGTTTAATTGAATTTTCACACAACGGTCCTCCTGAAATATTCCCAAAAATGGTGTTAAATAACAAATAATAATACAATAGGATACATTAGAATCCCATATTATTTATGGATCAAAAGGCAAATATTTGCTTAATAGAAAAGTGAATTTGGTTTGATCAAAAAAAAAATCTGAAATGATTTTGTTACATGAACTTTATTATGTGTACGAATATGGGTACTATAGGATATATATATACATTACAGAAATATATAACATGCATAGCAACAATATACAATGAAAAATTAAATATATAATTTGAAGAAGTATTTCATCAAAAACAAATCAGTTTTACATGTACAATACACTAACAACCGAATAAAAACGCAGTTATATAATAAAAGTTTTTTTTTTTCTGAAAGAGCAAGAAATCTTTCTATTTTCAAATTTAGTGATGAATTATTGTACATCTATATTACGTTATAAGTTATAATTGGAATAATAAAACATATATTCAACATTATACTATGTCTTAATGAAGAAAATGAACTTCTAACACAAAAGGCCATTTGCCAATTTCCGACTTTATACGGTTTTGACATTTTTGCATTCTAGTTACTTCCCTTCCATGCAAGAACAACAGAGAGTATAGAGTATGGTGTTAACGCCACTTTCAACAATATATCCGCTATATCTTCTCTATTAGTTTTAAAGATGGATGTAACCGGAATACACAGAGTAAACACTGACTACAAGAGCAAACGGAAAGGAGAAATAATTTCAGTATAATTTACTTAAAAATTTATAGATGTTTGAGCCTTGTAAAATAACAGAGTAAAATTGTATACCAAATATACAATTCACAGGTTGCTACAACATTTTAATTTTATACAGAGTATGAGAAAAATATGTTATTTTGGTTGAACATTGCATGAAACGGACACGAAGTCTTAAAGGGAAGCAAATACTACAAAAATGTAGAAAAAGCGTATAATTTTAGAATTAAGTCGGAAACTGGAAAATGGTCGGTTAGGGGTAAATTAACAGGATTATTTCTATTTCTGCATATAATGCTGCATAACAAATAATGCATCTTTCTAAACTCAAATAATAAACTAAAATAGTAGGAGGTTAGACTGGAATAAAAATGGTTTAATAGTTCTAACGTGCATATTCTATCTATTTAAAATGACCCTTACAATGCAAGTTTCTTTATCAATGAAACTATATACAAGTTATGAATAACGACAATCTACAAAATAACCGATAGAAAATAGGGAGCAAGTGCGGAGATCTAATTTTAATTAGATTGTGGATAACGATTAAATACATTGTATAAATGAACTCCTCCTAAATGATAAAATGAAATCTAAATATTCCTTGATTGAGATTCGAACTCACAACATCAGTAGTGATAGACACTCATTGCATAGATAGTTGTAAATCCAACTACCATACGATCACGGTCACCCCGGTCACATCATACAATTGGAGAATTTCTTACATTAGCATTGAAGTACAAAAATAGTATTGTCAGAGTTCACAAAATGGTCCATTAGAGAATGATGATAGACGATCATTATTATTATTATTAGACAACAATTAAGAATGGTAGCCATTTTGTGATATAATTAGAAATATATACTTGTTCCTATTTTTTTTCTATTTTTGGCAATACGACAGCTAACGACATCCTTTTGGGGTCAGATCCAGGTTCATATTTTCAACCAACCATTCAGCGATGAGTCTACCATTTAAAACCGAGAACAGCCTGTGAGATGTTGTCCGATTGGTCGATATATTTAGTCTTGCATATGACTGGATTCTCAAAGATAAATGCAATGTCACATGACCTGATCTCATGTGGATATCGTTAGATGTTAACAGTATAAATAAAAAGGTAAAGAAAAAAAGTACAACAAACATCTAATTTTAATTCGACTGTATTAGACAGAATATAATACAGGGGAACCAACCGGTTCATCGAGAAAAGTCGTTCGTGTACGATTGTTAATCGGGTTTTTAGAAAGAATATAATATGGTTTCCAACATGTCTTAAAGACATAGGAGCTAAGATTTTCGTGTTTAATATTAAAATCTGTAAAACGGTGAACTAACGGCCAGTCCCTAGGTATAAACTAAAAAATGCTTAAAATGTCAATTTTGTAACTTTAATCAACGTAATTAACAGAGTAAAGTTGATTGATTCGTATCGTCTGTCCGAATCGCGGTTAGAAATCGATTTTTTGTCGCACCGACAAAAATTCACGAACTCTTGTTTCATATCTGATACTAAAGGTGCCTTTACACAATCAAATTTTCCTTTCAAGTTCCCGCGTACGATGTATATCTGACTGCAACCACATGTTACACACACAAATTTGACAGTCTACACACCTATCAAACTCCCTTCCAAATTCGTGAAACAGATGCACATGTAAAGTTTGAAGCGACTTTGAAGAAAAAATGTTACAGTGTAAACGAACCTTTAGTATAGTTATGTGTGATGTTCTTAAACCACGCAGAATCCGACTATGTCAATATCTAAACGTACCTTAGAGACTACTAAGCATTACATTATACACAAATTAAAGTGAAGGAACAGCTCTTTTATAGCTGTTCTACATTTTACAGTCACCAGCAGAATTAGAATGAGATATACAGTCGATGACCAGAAGGATTAGATGAAAAAGTACAGTCGACGACCAGAAGGATTAGATGGAGAAGTACATTCGACGACCAGAAGGATTAGATGGAGAAGTGCAGTCGACGACATAAGGATTAGATGGAAAAGTACAGTCGACGACCAGAAGGATTAGACGGGGAAGTACAGTCGACGACCAGAAGGATTAGACGGAGAAGTACAGTCGACGACAGAAGGATTAGACCGAGAAGTACAGTCGACGACAGAAGGATTAGACGGAGAAGTACAGTCGACGACCAGAAGGATTAGACGGAGAAGTACAGTCGACGACAGAAGGATTAGACGGAGAAGTACAGTCGACGACAGAAGGATTAGACGGAGAAGTACAGTCGACGACCAGAAGGATTAGATGGAGAAGTACAGTCGACGACCAGAAGGATTAGACGGAGAAGTACAGTCGACGACGACCAGAAGGATTAGACGGAGAAGTACAGTCGACGACCAGAAGGATTAGACGGAGAAGTACAGTCGACGACAGAAGGATTAGACGGAGAAGTACAGTCGACGACAGAAGGATTAGACGGAGAAGTACAGTCGACAACAGAAGGATTAGACGGAGAAGTACAGTCGACGACAGAAGGATTAGACGGAGAAGTACAGTCGACGACTAGAAGGATTAGACGGAGAAGTGCAGTCGACGACCAGAAGGATTAGACGGAGAAGTACAGTCGACGACAGAAGGATTAGACGGAGAAGTACAGTCGACGACCAGAAGGATTAGATGGAGAAACAAACAAACAACCATAACAGAAATATAACCTTGTATGTTTCTTGTTTAGAATAACAAAAACCGATTCAGCAGATAAAGCATGCATAATAAAAGCACATTGACAACCATTTTAGGAGCTGAACAAACGATATCATATCGTTCCTGAAAGGCCGATCTGATGTATGATACCGCGTCAGCAGAACATTGACCTGTCGACTCAACACACTTCATTATCACGGATAATTCCCTGTAAAACAATAATACAAATATTTAGTCTATACTGTTACTAAGCTACTATTCCGTCATTTATTTACATTAAATATTTCTTTTTTTCTACAAGCTGTTTTTGTTCTGTTCTGTCGTCCGAATGGAGACAGATATTTTCACGAATATGCTCATATTGCAAATCATACTACATGTCAAAAGGGGTGATGCCATGAACAGCATTCACGGCATTCCCGTGTCTAACCGGGTCAATTTAGCACTTCTCTCGCTTGACTCTTCTCGAATACATTTAAACTTAACAGAGGGTATAACTGTGTATAATAAATATGGATTAGCATAACCTCTTGTCATTCAAGTTGTAAGTAGTATCTAGTGAGGCTGATAGTGCTGTGCTGGTTGGGTGTATACCCAGTGGCCGCTACGGTAGCCAGAGTGGACTATTGCTGAAGGTATGAACATGCAACTTTACAAATCTTTCGCCTATTCCTCTGACTTTCCTATATACACTTTTCTCTATCTTTCCTACTTTTTTCTGTAATTCATACTTTTTCTAAAGGATTGTATAAATTTATAACATATTCATGATCACCTGACGCAGATGTAAGTTAATAACGTTAGAGAACATAGCAGGGGCAATCAAAGACGTACAATCCAGAGAAATTGGCAACAGAGGGTACACAAGACGAAGAAAAACAACACAATATGACTGTGTTGGACACCACTATACGGAAACAAACACAAGACCAGAAGATCAAAGCAAAACACAACACAAAGAAATGTTGTTGAGCACTGTGTCTATCGCTAAGGCAAAAATAGCAATACTTTATGTATCTGTTAACGGTTATTTCATTCTCCTTAAAAAAAAAACAAGTATAAAGCTGGGACTAACAGACAATCAAAATTCATCCTTTCGTAGCGGCCACTGGGTATACACCCAACCAGCACAGCATTATCAGCCTCACTAGTTTATTATCTCCCTGTATAACAACAATTGTAGGGTTTTAGGAGGTTATGGTGTTTAACGCCACTTTTAACAATATTTAAGCTATATTATGTCAGTTTGTTTTATTGGTGGAGTAAACCGGAGTATCCGGGAGTACACCTGGCCATGAACGGGGTAGGCACTGATTGCAGAGGTAGTTGTAAATCCAACTACCATACGACCACGACGGGCCCCTATGCATAACGTAAATAAGACATGAGCCATATATGTAAATGTAAATCTACGAAACAACATTCAGGTTTCATTACTTATCTACTAAGACTCCTAGGGGAGTGTGAGTAGTATATAAGCACAGCTCAAGTCACATTTGTGGGGGAGCTATCGGAAATGACGTCACCGGAAGTGACATCACCAGTAGTTGCATCATCGGAAGTGAGGGAAGTGAGGCAACCGGAAATCGTGTACCGGAAATGACCTAATTAATTTCTCGCCAAAATTTATATATCTTTTTGTTTTTTTGTTTTTTTTTGTTTTTTTTAGGAACTCCTCTAGATTCTAGGTACAAACAATGGAATTGTGAATCCAACCAATTGTAGCCCTTCCGATATTTGAATCCTACCAATCGTAGCCCTTCTTGCTTCGAATTCAACCAATCGTCGGCCTTCTGATATTTGAACCCCATCAATGGTATGCCCCAAACCGAGTATTTACCAATTTAAATAATTTGTGTTAATTAATTTGTTAATTTCACCTTTTATCAAACTTACTATTTCTTTAATTTAATCCAAAGCATTTGTATTAATTTTATTTACTACATATTGTTATAATTTGAAAAGAATTAAATCCCAGTTATTATTAATGTCGGTTCTTAATCGATTTCCGATGATATAGGACGACAGGTGTTGTTCATAGTTGACTCCCTCTAAACCCAAACAAAGGATGTATTTTCTTCACACTGTGCAGAAAGTGGTAGTCGCGTGCTACAACGCTTCACCGATTTCAAAACCCAAACAAAACTTTTTAAATATTTGCAGCTTTCTTGTGCAACTAATTTACTGTAACGTATCTTTGCCCGTTCTTTTTCAGAATACAAAGAATTATAAAACATGTTTCTGTAACTTATAAATGTTATGAAATGTACGCGCATCGAGGAAACATGCTTGTATTAATGACAGTCTGTTAGCGAATGACTTAATTACCTATCAACAAACATCATACTGGCCTTTTAATCGGATCATGTTTAAACTTGTAGAAACGCGTTGAGGCATGAACAATTAAAGCTCTGATATGACTGGATCGATCCAATTGAAAAATTAATATCCCACCCCATTTCAATGGACTATATTTAAGATGTTGTATTTAATATTTACTTTTGTAAGATAAATAAAAACTGTATACATATTTAACGTACCTTCCCCGAATTCGCGGTTTTTTATTCCGGTTACATCTATCCATTCCCGATACACCATTCCATTAGATATTTTCAACCTATCATATTGTCTCCATAATATTTTTACACTGATATTTTATGGTGGAGCTTGATTCCAATTAGGTTTTTCCTTTTTATCTGATATACAGTTGTATATAATTTAATTTTTCTTGTCATTTAGCTGCGAAAAATTTAAATGACAAAAAAAATGAAATTATATACAACTGTATATCAGATAAAAAGGAAAAACCTAATTGGAATCAAGCTCCACCATAAAATATCAGTATAAAAATATTATGGAGACAATATGATAGGTTGAAAATATCTAATGGAATGGTGTATCGGGAATGGATAGATGTAACCGGAATAAAAAACCGCGAATGCGGGGAAGGTACGTTAAATATGTATACAGTCTTTATTTATCTTACAAAAGTAAATATTAAATACAACATTTTAAATATAGTCCATTGAAATGGGATGGGATATTGATTTTTCAATTGGATCGATCCAGTCATATCAGAGCTTTAATTGTTCATGCCTCAACGCGTTTTTTACAAGTTTAAACATGATCCGATTAAAAGGCCATTATGATGTTTGTTGATAGGTAATGAAGTCATTCGCTAACAGACTGTCATTAATACAAGCATTTTCCCCGATGCGCGTACATTTCATAACATTTATAAGTTACAGAAACATGTTTTATAATTCTTTGTATTCTGAAAAAGAACGGGTTAAGATACTTTACAGTAAATTATTTGCACAAGAAAGCTGAAAATATTTAAAAAGTTTTGTTTGGGTTTTGAAATCGGTGAAGCGTTGTAGCACGCGACTACCACTTTCTGCACAGTGTGAAGAAAATACATCCTTTGTTTGGGTTTAGAGGGAGTCAACTATGAACAACACCTGTCGTCCTATATCACCGGAAATCGATTAAGAACTGACATTAATAATAACTGGGATTTAATTCTTTTACAATATGTAGTAAATAAAATTAATACAAATGCTTTGGATTAAATTAAAGAAATAGTAAATTTGATAAAAGGTGAAATTAACAAATTAATTAACAGAAATTATTTAAATTGGTAAATACTCGGCTTGGGGCATACCATTGGTGGGGTTCAAATATCAGAAGGCCGACGGTTTGTTGAATTCGAAGCAAGAAGGGCTACGATTGGTAGGATTCAAATATCGGAAGGGCTTCAATTAGTTGGATTCACAATTCCATTGTTCGTACCTAGAATCTAGAGCAGTTCCTACAAAAAAAAACAAAACAAAACAAAACAAAACAAAAAACACCGCGGGAATTATTTGAATTTTGGTGGGAAATATTTGAATTTTGGCGGGAAATTTCTTAGGTCATTTCCGGTTACCTCACCTCCGGTGATGTCACGTCCGGTGACGTCATTTCCGGTAGCTCCCTCACATTGCTCCGCCACAAATGTGACTTGAGTTGTGCTTATATACTACTAGTGTGTAGCGTGATACATACGAGCACGATAATGTTATGTTTCCTTGGTTATTGCTTTGTGTGTGAAACACTGAACTAGAGCATTGTTGTAAGGATTGGACAACAACATCCTTAGCCAAACATTGAATTACCCCAATTATACCTGTTAATAGAAAAAAACCACATGTTTTATTTTATATAACTAACGAGAGATATTTCAATACGTAAGTAAATATAAAAACAATCCTTCAGAAACTCCGGACTCCGGCACTCGGACAGATGGCAAAAGTAAAGTAACATCGTCTGCTTGCTGTTCGTTATCTCCACACTAATAATCGGACATGTATCCGAAGAAGGTGCACCACGTCTATTACAAGGTACGTAATAGTAGCCAATATGACGACAACAAGACGTTTAGTGGCAATCGTGTTTTATCTGCCAATAATCAAATCCCTTGTAAAACAACTGTGATATATAACAGACGAATCGAGTATCATTTTTACTTAGAAATCGTATCAGAAATCACAACCCGGGAGTGATAACATGAAGACTTGTAACTGGACAAAATGAACAACACAAACCCACTAAAAACGGGGACGAACTTAGGTGTCGCGGAAGGGTAAACAGTTCTTGTTCTACTAATGGACGAACTTAGGTGTCGCTGAAGGGTAAACAGTACTTGCTCTACTAATGGACGAACTTAGATGTCGAGGAAGGGTAAACAGTTCTTGCTCTACTAATGGACGAACTTAGGTGTCGCGGATTGGTAAACTGTTCTTGCTCTACTAATGACAAATATCATGTTCAAAATCCAGTATTAAGAAACGAACGAGGAAAGAAGGTGAGATTGTGACTACGGCAAACGGAACATGTCCGTGATCATCTGAGACACAGATATTCCGTAACGGTTAACAAAGTCAAGATGGCGATAGTAAAATTTCCAAAGTGATGACTTCAATTTAATTACCAGGAACCATTGGTTCAGTAGCTTCCTTGTTTGTAGCATCAATCTGTCAAAGTTCCGGTATGAACCATAAGCTCTGGAATATCGCAACTGAAAAATGTATATTCCATATGCAGTTCCTGATGGAATGTTGCTATATATACAACAATCTTTAAATGGAAAATTTGAAAATTGAAATAATCTCTTTAGTTATAAAGTTTCGCCTTCAACCGCTCTCACTGACAAGTTATATGAGTAGGTCAAAGCATAAAGCAGACCCAGCTGTACCTATGATATAATTCATTTCCAGTTTGACTGATCGGGGCTCGATCCAACGATCTACCGCACTCGAGGCGAGCACGCTAACCATTACATCACCGATGCGGTTAAAACAATATAAGGATCAAGCTCGCTTCTTTCCGTATTTACTGAGAAGCTGATGCATGAAGATTGCTATGTGCGATATGCGAATATAGGAACATGTCGGCGAGATGAGGAACACAGTTGGGGTGTTTAACGTCACTTTTGACTATATTTCAGCTATATCGTGGCGGTTAGTTTTATTGGTGGGGGGACACCGGAGTATCCGGACGAAAACTACCGACCTGCCGCAAGTCACTGACAAACTTTATCATATAATGTTGTATCAAGTATACATTGCCTTGAACTCACAAAAATAATGGTGATAGGCACTGATTGCATTAGTAGTTGTAAATCCAACTACCATACGATCACGAACACGAGGACCCCGGGGACAGTTGGTATCCATATGGAAACCAATGTCTGTTGAAAAACAGTCTTCCAAACATAGCAAATATGTTACCAATCAAACACTCGAGTATTTTGATGATATCAGTATCAGAAAACATTTTCTTAGAATCATATGGGTTTTTTTTTTTATACAAAATAAGATTTGTGACTTCCTAAAAAAGGTATTTATATCTACATTAGCCATTCTTTATTATGAAACAATATAATTTAATTCAAGATTCGCGAACCGATTTCTCCTCATATGATGCAATCATATCCTTGTCAGTAGCAACAGCCTACATGTGGAGTAATGCATTACCCTTAAACGTTGTCTTTGATGCAGGTTCTATATATAATCATCTATTTCTCTTACACATCTGCCAATTATAGTTGTCTCTCTTTGAACTATCTACTTCAACAAGGAAGTGTTTTTTTTTTTATTCTTACATTTTAGATTCTCGTGATTTATATCGACAGGTAAAATTTGATTTTACAAACCGCACACAGCGGGACAAATGTTATGATTTATTATTATTTATTTTACGCTACAATATATATAATAATCAACATTCCCAGTGATAGAAATAAAGACATATCCATGTGAGAGTTTTGTTGAACGAACTAATTTTCTATTTTCTATTCCGAATGTAACTATTCTTATTTATGCTTGATCAATAAATAAACCTATATTAGGATTCATGTATGTATCTGTTTTAATTAAGTGACATTACCTTCTTTTTGTGCACAGGATTTTGTAAACTGATCCCTCATTTTCTCTGCAGTAGATTGATGTAAGAAAACGCGTCGTAAGGCAATACATCCCTCCAAATTGCTGGTGGTGTAACAGTTTACCAGGGCGTCAATATTGCTAAAAAGTAGAACAACTAATTACTATCAATAATGGTTTGGTTTATGGTGTTCAACAATATTTCAGCTATACCGTGGAGATTAGTTTTATTGGTGGAGGAAACAGGAGTGCCCGGAGAAAACCACCGACCTGCCGCAAGTCATGCACAAATTTTATCAAATAATGTTGTATCGAGTACACCTCGCCTGAGCGGTGTTCGAACTTACACTGATCAATATTGATATTTATATTTATTCGTATACCATTGTCAGGCTTAGTAATATCTAAATACTTGTACATCTTTTTGTAAAGGTAATATATTTAATATGATAACCTATCAAATGTTAACTTCGCGAGCAACTGGTTTCATCCCGGTCTTTTTTGGTGGTGGGGTCCATGTTGCTCGTCTTTTTGTTGTGGTGGGGTTCATGTTGTTCGTCTTTTTGTTGTGGTGGGGTCCATGTTGCTCGTCTTTTGTGGTGGTGGGGTCCATGTTGCTCGTCTTTTTTGGTGGTGGGGTCCATGTTGCTCGTATTTTGTGGTGGTGGGGTCCATGTTGCTCGTCTTTTTAATTTTCTGTGTTGTGTTTTGTTTTCTTTGTCTTCGTCCTTTGTTTTGTCTGCCCAATGTTGCCAGTGTTTCTAGATTGTCCATTCTGGATTGTCCCTTCGGTTTTCTCTAACGTTTATGTATTATTACTCGTTGATTGATGAGCACATTGTCATATTAAAGGTACATAAATGATACACAGTATAACCTCGTTAAAACCGCCACCGTCTGTCCAGTTTGGCTATAAACTGAGTAAGGAAAGAAAACTGGAAGGGGACAATTTTGAATTGTGAGATGCTTCAATTACTCACTGCACAGATTGTAACAAACTGTCTTTTAATTTTTATTATTTAATTACGATTATTTTAGCCAGTCTGATAACATACGATAAGCTGGAAAAATCAATACAGGTAGGTATTTATAATCCAGCTATCGGGAGCTAATTACAGGTAATTAGTTCCCGCCAAACAAAATCACGTGACTGGTCAGTTGAGGTAGGACACACGAGGTATACCAGATATACCACACTGAACACTGGACGAGGATAGACCTTAAATGTAGTACATGGAATAAATGGTTGGTGAAAGTTTAAAATTGTCAAATACAGGACATGGAATTATCACAGGATACGTTTTATTTCCACTCGGGTAAGTCATTTTATTTATTTTCGTTCAGTCGTATTAGCCAGTCAAACACACCGCAAGTTTATAAAAGTACTGATGTTCTGTTGATGTAAAAGTAAAATATTGATTATTTTCGTATACTTTCAGGGGTTGGTTGTAATGTTGAATTTGGGTTCGAGAAATGTTTGGATATATGGTAGATGTTACGTGCTGGTATGTAATTTAAGGAAGTTATTGAGTACCGGAAGTTATAGTCCGTACTATGAGAACCGGAAGTTAGTCTGGTTGTACACCGGAAATTGAGAACCGGAAGTTAGTACGTGGTTGGGAACTGGATGTTGTAAGCCGGAAGTTACTCCGTAGTTGTAGCAGGAAGTTATTCCGTAGTTGTAAGCCGGAAGTTATTCCGTAGTTGTTAACCGGAAGTTAGTTCATGGTCGGAAACCGCATATTGTGAACCGGAAGTTGGAAACCAAATTCATAAACCGGAAGTTATAGTCCGTGGTTGTGAAACGGATGTTATGGGAGTTGCATACCGGAAGTTATAATTCGGAAGTCAACAGTTGT
>MJUT01023524.1:124806-141812 GCA_002080005.1 Gigantidas platifrons
AAATATCAAATTCATCTGCAAAATGCTGGACGAAATTTGTTTTGTTTCTTATACTACGTATATTGATATTACACAAGGGAATGGAATTATCGTTTAAACTATTGTCTAAGTTAGGCGGTGAACTCGATATGACCAGGATTTAGTTCGACATTACCTATCATTAAAATGAAGTGAAGAACGAATAAAATAAAGACAATATTTACATTTGGATTTAAACTCTGGAGCACAAGGAGAGACACGAACAAGAAAGAACAACGTAAGTTTGTTAATAAGATATTTCTATAAGAATCGGCTTGTACAAGCACGCATTTTCTACTTGAGATCCTTGAACAGTTATAAAACATGCCTATGGCTGATCTGTAAGCTTCTAATGAATTACCCGTTGGGTTGCAGAAGAAGATAAATACATAGACAGCCACAGTCATATTTTATATATCGTAAAGTAAGAACTTCCTCGCATCCACAAAAACACAAGTATATGTACAGGTAAGTATAAAACAAATATACAACATTGAAGAGAATTGGGATGAACAATGAACAAAAAAGTATAATAAAAAAGAATATGTACACAGTGACATATTCGGATGTCATATATTGGATTGATTTCAGGCAAGGCTGAAAAACATAGGAAAATATTTCATAATTATATTTGTTATTCCTAAAAGGGCGAATATAAAAATTTACTTGATAAGGAACAATTAAGAGAAAACAAAATGGGAACAAAGTGAAAAATAAAATGCTTCTGGTGTGTTTATGATGAAATTAAATTTATATAGAGATATGTTAATGCTTAGTATATTGTGTGAATGCTTTATGAAGAAGAAAAAAAAAACAAAAAACAAGAAACAAAAAACTTCTCAGATAGCAGCAGATGAAATTTGAGGATAAATAAAAGGTTTCTAAGTAGGTTAAAAGGGTGTTTGACGCAGCTTTGGTTAATAACATAATAAGAACAACACAACAACAACAAAAAATACAAATTCCGGCAACAGCATATTTTTTCATTGATTACTGTATTCCGCAAATATTCATCAACTCATATATATATATATACACACATTAATTTCATGATTTATTATTGGAGTTTATGATTTTCTCTCGATTTCCATCAGTAAATTAATTATTTATTTTCTCCCAACAATCTAAATAACTAATAGTCGAAAAATGAAATAATTTAAGAAGTTGGGAAATCGACAAAAATGGAAAAATTAGAGAAATTATGGGGGAAATAAATATTTACGTTTTGGGAAGCTGATGGGTCCCTATTTGATTACCAGTTATCAATTTGCAAAGTTCAAAGATCAAATTAATATTGGTCCTGGTCCCGCAAGTGATACAGTTTACCAGTTGCTTGCCCATGGTCGGTGGTTCTCTCCGGGTACTCCGGCTTCCTCCACCACTAAAACTGGTCGCCATGATATAGATGAAATATTGTTGAAAGTGGCGTTAAACACCAAAAATCAAGCAATCAATCATGTTATTATTTATCAGAATGAAACCAAATTTGAAATATATTGTAATGATAAAACAGAAAGCCACCATATCACCGAAAAAATGTTGAAAATGGCGATAAACACCATAACCTGGGTAATGGACAAAGTCACTCATTATACATACTGTGACTTTCCGGGGTATAGTAAATGTGGAAAAAATATATTGTGACTTTTTTCCTGTTACCGGCGGCGACAGCTGAAATTACCGGAGATTTTCGCCGGTTGCCGGCTTCTAATGACATCCGTGAATATCTGTATGAAAATTTAACTCAAATTTTAAATGTTTCAAAAAGATATCCACATTTTCTTTTTAAACTGAAATATATATTGTAGTCCTTGAAGATGTTTCGTACAAAACATTCTTTTTCCTTTTTCAAATTATCTAGGGCATTATAGTGGACATGACATAATATATCTGTGAATACTTATTCATTTTGTTCTGCATATTTACCTGAAATGGAAATGTCAAATTTCTTTCCAAATAAAAATGGATCAATATCAGTGCTGTGATCTCCTCTTTTATCACAAATAATATCAAAATGGTGTAAGACACACATTTTTTTCTGAGGGGGCAACTGACATTTTCACAGTTTCTTAAAGAAAGAAGCATGATTATAATTTTCCTCCAGTACCCTAGAAAAAATGCTTAAATTTTCTTTCACATTTCCTACAAATACAAAGAAAAATCGGACATATTTGCAAGTATTTTGTACAAACTCATAAAATTCAATATCATCCAACTTTTCTGAATTAGATGGACATAACCGTTAAATATGTCTCCTTGACCACAATGACTATTTAAAAGGCTCAGGATTTGTGTCAGGGTGGACTTTGTGGCAGTTCGACATCTGCATACTCTGTGACCACATGGGCTTGTCTTTAAGACACCATATATATAACTTTATTAAAAAAAAATATGCACCTCTATCAACTTTAGGATATATATAACTTTATTTAAAAGAATATGCACCCTCACATATTATACGCCATATAATTTTTTTTAGTAAAGTTATATCTAGTATGTAGGGGTGCATATTTTTTTTTAGTAAAGTTATATAGTATGTAATTGTGCATATTTTTTTCAGTTAAGTTATACTGCATGTCATAAATGATATATCATTGGGTGCATATTTTTTAAAATACAAAATATAAAAATATATGTCTTAGAAATGATATAGGGGTGCATATTTTTTTTTCTAATAAAGTTATATTTCATGCCTTAAAGATAAGTACCTGTACCTGCTATATTTTGTACCTGTACTGTAGTTTGTACATGATTTTTTTTTATTTTGTTTGTATTGTCCTATCCAATGAAAAAAATATTATGTGAATCCATTGTATACTGTGATTTTTATTGATTATACTGCTGGTTGACATTGTGGGCATCTTGATTGACAATTTAAAGCATTTGTTTGTTTGCTTGATCATGAGGTTGCTCAAGAAATTACACAAAAAGCTTGGCTATGGAACTGGAAGTGAAGAAAGCTGTCTTCATTACAATAATAAACAAGACGGAAATACAACTTAAACAAAACCATAAACACAAAACAGTGTACATGACCATTTACTTGATCACATCTTGCCATTCTTGAGTTGTTTATGGAAATTATGGTGTAATTGTTCTAAAAATATATATAAATAACTGAACAATTGTTAAATATGAATGTATCCAGAATCCAGATCCACTGTAAAACAACTAAAAAACATTTAAAGTGAGTTAAAGATCTTATAAAACCGTTTTCTCTAGTCGCGTCTCGATTTAAACAACATAGATTTTAACCTTTCTACACACAGCTTCTCTAGCATATTTGCAATCAATGATGGATAATTATGCATTTTTTTTGAATCTCTAATCTTTTTCATATCTATTTTTGATCATTTTATATTTAAACAACCAATAGGATGCTTAATAGTCAGCTATAACTAGACCAGGGTATTTACCCGCCATAATTGTATTTCCAAAAACATCAAAGCAATTTCCGATTTTCAAAGCCGATTATAAGATATGCATTTCACAGTTAATGATCAGTACGATTCAATCATATAGTAAACATACTTAAGATACCAACAAATTAAAAAAAAATATGCAGTTTATTATATTTTTTACTTTATTTCATAAAAAACCACACACATGTAACGTAAACAAATAAATGACGTGAAGCGCCGCGAGCGCCATCTATACCAATATTGGAGTATTCTCCCTTGAATCTGTGGACAATACGTAACATGAGTGGAGGTACGGAAATGGTGGTTGGCGCTCCCACTGTATTCGACAATAATTATTTTGTTCATTCAATAAACGAAATTCAACGAAAAACCCTAATGAAATGCAAATCCTGTTTAATTACATAATAAAACTATTTTGTGTTGAGCATCACTGACGACAATAAATATAGAAATGCCTGCATGGTAGACTAGTAACTACATTGTACGTCATCAATCTAGGTTGGCGGCCGGATATGTTACTTTTCCGAACAGGTGGAACTGTTAAACATGTCCAGCTGTCCGTCAATAAAGCTATATCCGACGAGACTAGGCCAATAACTTTTATAACTGCAAGTTCTAATATTAATATATAAGTCCTAATTAAAAGAAAAGCAGAAATATTACATGCAAATATCGTATAAAGGAGAGGGGTATTGCTTTTCTGATGGATTGAAATAAAGAGCACGCTTGTCATCGTATTCGTCTGCAATATTTAGCTTTTGTAATACATGATAAATACAAGAAGATGTTGAAAATACCAAAGGGGTAATCAGAATCCGTATATCGAAGAAGGTCAGACAACATATACCAAAGGGGTAATCAGAATCCGTATATCGAAGAAGGTCAGACAACACAATGGCCAAAAGAAAAAGTACAAAAGGACAAACAACGATCTACAAAACATACACATAAAACTAAAGATCGAGTAACAGGAATCCCACTTAAAACCGGGGGTGAACTCAGGTGCTCCGGACGGGTAAACAGTTCCTGCTCCACTGGTGGCACCCATCGTGTTAATCTAGTTACAAACCCGTTGATAAGTAATAAATGAGGAAAGGACCGGGAAGTGTTTACGACAAGTGGAACATATCCATGATCATTTGTGACATAGATATTCTACAACGGTCAAACAAAAGTGTTCTGCTGTTTTTGGAAAAACAGGCACACTTTCAACTTGCAGCTATGATGACGCTAACACCCCTTATTTGCACAGAAGACGTTTAGTTCCAAACTTTAGATCTATACGAGACCGATATACCATACGATACCCTGTCCTTTACATACTACATAACAGAGCAAGGTATAAAATGGTGTGGAACCAATTTGAAACTATTACGCCTGGCACGGAAAAATGAAGACGGTCAAATGTGCACCTTCTCATATATATTCACCATTATAAGGAAGTTCACGGAAATACAGAACTTTCCATTTATAATTAGCAACATTCCAGCAGCATCTGCATATGGAATATATATCTCTCAATTAATAATATATTGCAGAGCTTGTGGTTGCTATCATGATTTCCCTGACAGAGGGTTGCTGCTTACAAGGAAGCTACTGAACCAAGGGTACCCAGTGGTAAAGTTGAAGTCATCACGTCGAAAGTTTTAAGATCACCACCATGACTTGGTCAACCGTTAAATAATATGTGTCACATATGACGACGGATATGTTCCGTTGGTCGTAATCAGAATCCGGTCCTGTCCTCATTCAGGACTTGTAACCGGGTTTGTACCTAGAATAACACGACGAGTGCTACTAGTTAAACAGGAACTACTTATCCTTCCGGGACACTTGAGGTCATCGTCGGTTTTAGTGACGTTCGTGTTCCTCAATATTTAGTTTTCTGTGTTATGGTTTGTAGATCATTGTCATTTTGTCTTTTTTCTTTTGACAATTGCTTTGTCTGTCTTTCATCGATTAACGGATTCTGATTACCCCTTTGATATCTTCAAACTTCCTCTTATATATGCACAAAGACTGTTTGAAACTCTTTTATTGCAAAATAAAAGGCCGTTGGCCACTGGTCCCCCGACACCAAGGTTATATGGTAAGATTAAATTTGAAACTACTGTAAACTAGAGGTTCAGGTGAGCTTGTATCACTCACCTGATTTAAATAATTCTGAAAGGGGACCACCCAAGGACCATTTTGAAGTAAAAATGGAGATTAACTCGGGTTAGATTTGTCGAAAAATCATCATTATCGAACTTGACTTAGATATTCATGAGATACACTTACATACCAAACCTAGTTTCAATCTGACTATTTTTTCCCAAGTTATTATCTGGAAACCAAATATTTAACAATTTTGAGATATAAAAAGGGGCACAACTCTAGTAAAATTGTCGAAAAATTGCCATTATCGAACTTAACCTAGATATTCTTAAGATACACTTACATGCCACACCTAGTTTCAATCTGACTTTTCATTCACAAGTTATCATCTGGAAACCAATTCGGGACACATGGACGAAGTATAAAAAGGGATGTAACTCTGGTAACAATTGTCCAAAAATTATCGCTAGCGAACTTGACCTAGATATTCATGAGATACACTTACATACCAAACCTAGTTTCAATCTGAATATTTGTTCCCAAGTTATCATCTGGAAACCAAATATTTAACAATTTTGAGGTATAAAAAGGGGCACAACTCTAGTAAAAATTGTCGAAAAATTGTCATTATCGAACTTGACCTAGATATTCATAAGATACACTTACATGCCACACCTAGCTTCAATCTGACTTTTCATTCACAAGTTATCATCTGGAAACCAAACACACGGACGGACGAACGGACGGACGGACGACACCAATTTCTATAGTCCCCTCCGACGAAGCATCGGGGAACAATGAGAACAGGCCTTTTATTGTGTGTATTGATGAGTTCGCAGTGTAATAATTGGGGATTAATCGTGGTGTTTTTTATTTCGGGATTTTGACATTCAAAAAGATAGTGATATTCATTACCATTTTTTCCATTGCATAATTTAGATATTCTTTCATTGATTTGAACATTTTTCCATCGATCTGTCTCAATTGGTAGCTTAATATTAGATGTGGGTAGCTTACACATAGTTATTTTGTTACCTTTATTGACTTTCAGAGGCAGCTTTCTAGACAAAATTCTGCTTTGAATAGTTTATATGTAGTACCCCGTAAGGGATTTCGCAAATAAGGGAACAAATTTTCATAACTGATCCAAAGAGGGGACCGTCGTGATCGTGATCGTATGGTAGTTGGATTTACAGCTACTTGTGCAACCAGTGCCTATCACAACTTAAGTTGTGAGTTCGAATCCCGTTCATGGCGAGGTGTACTCGATACAAAATTATATGATCAAGTTTGTCAGTGACTTGCGACAGGTCGGTGGTTTTATCCGGGTACTCCGGTTTCCGCCACCAATAAAACTGACCGCCATGATATAACTTCAAAATATTGTTGAAAGTGGCGTTAAACACCATAAACCAATCAAACTGATCCAATGATTTTTGTTTATTTTCCCCATTAAGAACATAATTATTGAATGTATTTTAACTGTTCAATATACATATATTTTGTACATATTTTCATTAAAACACCCGGGGCCGTCGTGGTCGTATGTTAGTTGGATTTACAACTACATATGCAGTGCCTATCACAACTTAAGTTGTGAGTTCGAACCCCGTTCATGACGAGGTGTACTCGATACAACATTATGTGATAAAGTTTGTCAATGACTTGAGACAGGTCGGAGGTTTTCTCCGGATACTCTTGTTTCCTCCACCAATAAGACAGCTATGAAATAGCTGAAATATTGTTTTAAGTGGCGTTAAACACCATAACTCAAATCCCCTTTATTCTCATAAACCAACATGGTATAGAGATACACAATATACTATTTACACTATTTACATTGTATATGTTCAGTTTGGTAGCCTTTGAGTTCGATTAACTGGGAAGGGCACACATCTTTATTTAGGATGACAACAAATCTACATATTTTTTGAAGATCATGTATATTTTTAGATGTCATCATTTCCTCTATAGAATTTTTATAAATATTATCTAGAAAAATAAAACAAAGACTACAAACTAAATACATTGGAGAGTCTAGATGTTAATTATTTAGTCTAAAAACATTTACACAGATTTTAAGCTACGACTGAATGTTGAATGTATGCTTGTATTCTCATAAACTTTAATTAATTTAAACATATTTTATTGTCATAAAACAACAAAAGGATCCGGTACAAGTTATACAACTTAGAAATGTATTCTCCATTATTTACAAAATAGTACATATTGTGACATATAACATATAAAACATACGTACATTTTTTAAATTAATACATAATTATGCAGTTTATGTTCGTCTAAATTGAAAAGAAAAATGATGATATTCATTTGTACACAGATGTTCAGTTGTAACCCATTAAAGTAGGATTAGTGGTTATGGCGGTAAACACTAATTACAATAATATTTCAGTTATATCGCGGCGGTCAGTTTTATTTGTTGAGGAAACCACCGACATGCCAGAAGTAATTGACAAACCTTATCACATAATGTTGTATCGAGTACACCTCGCCATGAGTGGGATGTGAATTCACAACGTTAGTGGTGATAGGCACTGATACCATATACAACTGCCGTACGATGACCACTACGGCGGCCTTTAAAAATACATTGGCGCAAATGAGCTGTGGCGCAAACTGATACGCCCTAATTAATTAACATTATACGATATCTTTAAAACAATACAGAAAGGTACATTTTTTTGTATTTTATGGACAATTATAGCTTTTAACAACATATCACAAAAAAACTGGAAATTGTTTTTGATTGCAGCTTCTAACATTATGAGTAATGAAAACCTCACAGATTGCTATTGGGGGGGATTGGAAATTAATTTAATATCTTTATTATATATGTTCATATAATGTACTACATTCAATACACGTCAGAAATTATCGATATGACAATGGTCATCAGAGAGACATGGGAAACATTGGGCACGCAATACACAGAACGAAGACATATAAATAACAAGAAATAATAATGAAAGAACAAATATAAAACGACACAAACGAACAAATAAAAACAAATAGGCAAACTAATAAACAAAGCAAAACACAGAAAACTAATAAGATGAGTAACAACCCTAACGGGACCAACCAAAATTCCGGGAGTTAACCCAGTTGTTCGAGAAGGATTAGTAGTTCTTGTTTCTTATCAGACACACGCAGTATTTCTCACATAGTCAAGTTACATGGGTAAATGTGTTATCAGACACCCACAGTATTTCTCTCAGTCAAGTCGGGTAAATGTGTTATCAGTGATAGAGGAAAGAAAAAGGTTCTTGAGAAAACTTACTTGCTACATATTTTGTATCCATGGTGTTCTAAATTTCCAATAACAATTATTACTTCAGTTAGTATCAATAAAGTAGATCCAATCTCAGCTTATTACTTCTTGCGTATGTACAGACTAATAATGAGTAACTTTTAGAAATATCGTCACGTGATTGATGTTTTACACTTCAATCGATTTTTAGCATTATAACCTTTAAAGGACTAGTGACGTAATTTTATCATATCTGTTTTTTGCAACTAAATCTCTTAGGTATCAATTTTTGGAACGTACACGTATTGCTCCAGCCAGCTGTTTTCAATATCGTAGCTAACGGTAATCTATATTGCACAGAAGAAACTGATGCGGATCTGACACAATGTGGTTTAAATGTTCCCGTGTCAATACCTGCAGAGTTCATAACAGTCTTGTTCCATCTAGCGATCGTATCTTTGCAGACACATTTATAAGGGGCAACAAAACTGATAAATAATCGATTTTCTTTTCCGCGTAATTTCTTCGTTAATTGTAAATACATATTTAAACAAGTATTACTCTATTTTTTTTCAGCTGGTTGGGCGTGG
Source organism: Gigantidas platifrons (assembly GCA_002080005.1). Lineage (NCBI taxonomy): Eukaryota > Metazoa > Mollusca > Bivalvia > Mytilida > Modiolidae > Gigantidas > Gigantidas platifrons. The sequence continues at coordinate 134,202 of MJUT01023524.1, forward strand.
CTTAACACGGGTTGACTGATTACAGGAAAGTACATGTATTTAGGAGGGTTAGGTTACCTGATATATCTTTATTCTCAAAAAGCCGACGCATAACATCGGTACAGAGATAACTATTTACAAATATTTACATAAAATAACATAAACAGAAAACATATCACATGCATGCATACAACCAATCACATCCATACAATACAGAAAAAAAACATAAAACATACAACATATTACGAAGTCAATTAAATTTATATTTAGCTGGAAGGTAAATTTGCATTTATATTTCTTATAAATTTACATAGTTTTTTTTAAATCGGTTTACTTCTGGTAGGCATAAGTTCTGAAAATTTCAATGTATTATGTCTTGTAATAAAATATTTTGGTAAGCATTCTTTTCTCTTCTGATAAAAAAAATGGCATTCAAACAAATAGGGATATGCATCTCCTATGTTTATATTGTTACATAGGATGCATACTCCTGATCAATTTCATTTATACAGCTATATTCAATCGTGCGTGTATGATCCAATCTGTGTATTTAAATTATTTGATTAAAAGAATACTATTGTGACAACACCGATTATATATGTAGAAGGGAGGTTAACTATGTGTGTGTGTGTGTGTGTTTTGTTCATTTCTGATCGCTTGGAATATTTAATTATTCAATATCAGTTACGTTTTCAGCACACATTTTGGATAGTGCTTGAAGATACGTAATAATATTTCCCAATGTTTCAAGAAGTTATTGTTATATTAGTTACATTTCGCAATTACTGAAGAGACATAAATTGTCAAAATGGCCCTGTGCAGAACTCAAATTTTTAATAACCCACACAATACACCCATGTGCGTTCTATTCCTTTTGTATGAATTGATTTCGGTGACATGCTGAATACAGTTCAATAATGTCAATAACGGGAACTGCCCTGTACATACACAAAATGAAATCGAATGCTCTCATGTAAATTTAAAGGTCCACTCCGCCCGTTCAGTTAAATAGAAAAGAGTAATAACTACACACAAATTCTTATCTACATAACTATATAAAATAATCTCATTAATATGTTGCCCTGGCTTAGATTGTTTGAGTAGGTCACCAAAACGAATTTTTACAATATTATCATTAATTGCATATTTCTGATATCAATTAAGTGTAATGATTATGGTCTTTGAACAGTTAACAATGCTAATAGAGCATTAAAGTTTAAACTTAATTGTTTGAGTACTAATTTGTCGTTTTCTAATTTAGCTAAATATTTTGATAAGTCTGAAACATTCCAGGTAAACTCATATCTAGGCAACGAAGGTTTCATGATGAAAATTCCTCTCATAATCCGTTTAACTAAATCATGTTTACCAAGTGACACAACTCCATCTATTGAAATAAAAGTGGAAAGTGCTGACCTAGCCGTGTTAAGTCCGCTATATCCTATCCTACTGTGGAAAAGCAGTCTAAAAATTCACAATTTACAGTTGGTGACATGGAATTAATTTGTCTCTCAGCGAAAAAACACAGCCATTTTTGGATATAACTCCAATATTGTTTCCGCGTAGATTCATTCCATGATTGCATGATGATTTCAATAACGTCATTTGATAGTCCTCTACTTTTGAGCGATTACCTGATAATTTGAAGGCTGTCAGATGAAGTTTTTGCAGAAGCGGGTGTATTTTGCTCTTGTCGGACGGTAGTGTTAATGAGTCTTCGTTACTGGTAGAAGCCTGGGACAATCCACAAGTAGTTGCAGTATTTTGGGGAATCAAACTTGAGTCGGCCATAATGGTGCTATCTAAGCTAGGTTGCCATAATTTGTCGGTAAGCGCATATCTTGTTATTGTATGATCTATCTATCTATCTATACATTTATATATATTGATCTGATATTGAATATCTATCTACCATCTATCAAAAGGTTGCCATACAGTGTCGGTAACTGCATATTTTGTTATTGTTCCTATCTAGTATCTATATATATTGATCTGAAATTAAACCTGTGGCCAATTACCGCCAAAACTTTATATATATGTTTCTTTATATCCGTACGAGATAATACATAATTATGCAGTTTATGTTCGTCTAAATTTAAAAGAAAAATGATGATATTCATTTGTACACAGATGTTCAGTTGTAACCCATTAAAGTAGGATTAGTGGTTATGGCGGTAAACACTAATTACAATAATATTTCAGTTATATCGCGGTGGTCAGTTTTATTTGTTGAGGAAACCACCGACATGCCAGAAGTAATTGACAAACCTTATCACATAATGTTGTATCGAGTACACCTCGCCATGGGTGGGATGTGAATTCACAACGTTAGTGGTGATAGTTACTGATAGCATATACAACTGCCGTACGATGACCACTATGGTGGCCTTTAAAAATGCATTGGCGCAAATGAGCTGTGGCGCAAACTTATACGCCCTAATTAACATTATACGATATCTATAAAACAATACAGAAAGGTACATTTTTTTTGTATTTTATGGACATTATAGCTTTTAACAACATATCACAAAAAAACTGGAAATTGTTTTTGATTGCAGCTTCTAACATTATGAGTAATGAAAACCTCACAGATTGCTATTGGGGGGGATTGGAAATTAATTTAATATCTTTATTATATATGTTCATATAATGTACTACATTCAATACACGTCAGAGATTATCGATATGACAATGGACATCAGAGAGACATGGGCAACATTGGGCACGCAATACACAGAACGAAGACATATAAATAACAAGAAATAATAATGAAAGAACAAATATAAAACGACACAAACGAACAAATAAAAACAAACAGGCAAACAAATAAACAAAACAAAACACAGAAAACTAATAAAATGAGTAACAACCCTAACGGGACCAACCAAAAGTCCGGGAGTTAACCCAGTTGTTCGAGAAGGGTTAGTAGTTCTTGTTTCTTATCAGACACACGCAGTATTTCTCGCATAGTCAAGCTGCATGGGTAAATGTGTTATCAGTGATAGAGGAAAGAAAAAGGTTCTTGAGAAAACTTACTTGCTACATATTTTGTATCCATGGTGTTCTAAATTTCCAATAACAATTATTACTTCAGTTAGTATCAATAAAGTAGATCCAATCTCAGCTTATTACTTCTTGCGTATGTACAGACTAATAATGAGTAACTTTTAGAATATCGTCACGTGATTGATGTTTTACACTTCAATCGATTTTTAGCAGTATAATCTTTAAAGGACTAGTGACATGATTTTATCATATCTGTTTTTTGCAACTAAATCTCTTAGGTATCAATTTTCGGAACGTACACGTATTGCTCCAGCCAGCTGTTTTCAATATCGTAGCTAACGGTAATCTATATTGCATAGAAGAAACTGATGCGGATCTGATACAATGTGGTTTAAATGTTCCCGTGTCAATACCTGCAGAGTTCATAACAGTCTTGATCCATCTAGCGATCGTATCTTTGCAGACACATATATAAGGGGCAACAAAACAGATAAATAATCGATTTTCTTTTCCGCGTAATTTCTTCGTTAATTGTAAATACATATTTAAACAAGTATTACTCTATTTTTTTCAGCTGGTTGGGCGTGGCTTAACACGGGTTGACTGATTACAGGAAAGTCCATGTATTTAGGAGGGTTAGGTTACCTGATCAATTTCATTTATACAGCTATATTCAATCGTGTGTGTATGATCCAATCTGTGTATTTAAATTATTTGATTAAAAGAATACTATTGTGACAACACCGATTATATATGTAGATGGGAGGTTAACTATGTGTGTGTGTGTGTGTGTTTTGTTCATTTCTGATCGCTTGGAATATTTAATTATTCAATATCAGTTACGTTTTCAGCACACATTTTGGATAGTGCTTGAAGATACGTAATAATATTTCCCAATGTTTCAAGAAGTTATTCCTATATTAGTTACATTTCGCAATTACTGAAGAGACATAAATTGTCAAAATGGCCCTGTGCAGAACTCAAATTTTTAATAACCCACACAATACACCCGTGTGCATTCTATTCCTTTTGTATGAATTGATTTCGGTGACACTGCTGAATACAGTTCAATAATGTCAATAACGGGAACTGCCCTGTACATACACAAAATGAAATCGAATGCTCTCATGTAAATTTAAAGGTCAACTCCGCCCGACCAGTTAAATAAAAAAGAGTAATAACTACACACAAATTCTTATCTACATAACTATCTAAAATAAACTCATTAATATGTTGCCCTGGCTTAGATTGTTTGAGTAGGTCACCAAAACGAATTTTTACAATATTATCATTAATTGCAATATTTCTGATATCAATTAAGTGTAATGATTGTAGTCTTTGAACAGTTAACAATGCCGAAAGTTTAAACGTTAATTGTTTCAGTACTATTTGTCGTTTTCTAATTTAGCTAAATATTTTGATAAGTCTGAAACATTCCAGGTAAAATTATATCTAGGCAACGAAGGTTTCATGAAGAAAATTCCTCTCATAAACCGTTTAACTAAATGATGTTTACCAAGTGACACAACTCCGTCTATTGAACTAAAAGTGGAAAGTGCTGACCTAGCCGTATTAAGTCCGCTATATCCTATCCTACTGTGGAAAAGCAGTCTAAAAATTCACAATTTACAGTTGGGGACATGGAATTAATTTGTCTCTCAGCGCAAAAACACAGCCATTTTTGGATATAACTCCAATATTGTTTCAGCGTAGATTCATGCCATGATTGCATGATGATTTCAATAACGTCATTTGATAGTCCTCTACTTTTGAGCGATTACCTGATAATTTGAAGGCTGTCAGATGAAGTTTTTGCAGAAGCGGGTGTATTTTGCTCTTGTCCGACGGTAGTGTTAATGAGTCTTCGTTACTGGTAGAAGCCTGGGACAATCCACAAGTAGTTGCAGTATTTTGGGGAACCAAAATTGAGTCGGCCATAATGGGGCTACAAGAATAATGTATGCCTTCTCTTCCATTATTTTCTTTAACACTGCTTCTAAAATGCTAAAAGGAGGGAAAACATAAGATAAATTAGTTCCTCAATGTTCAGAAAAAACATCAACAAATTTTGCGTTTGGGTCAGGTTTGTATGAACTATATACAGGTAACTGATGGTTTAAACAAGATGCAAATAAATCAATGTCTGGTTGACCAAAACAATTAGTTACTCTTTGAAAACATTTCTTATCTAACGACCATTCAGTGTCTTCAGTTTAGTTGCGAGATTCAAAGTCAGCTTCAACATTTTTACTACCGGGTAAATGTGCTGCTGCTAACCAAATATTTCTCTGTTTACACCAGAGTATTAATCTCGACTTATGTCATTTAAGTTCTCCTTCATACCAACCATCTTATTTATGTATTTATGTACAGCTGTAGTGTTATCAATTAGTGTGCGTATGTGTGCAGAGCTCATTGATACACACAATGATTGTAAAGTCATGAAGACGGCAAGGAGCTCCGGATAATTGATATGATAAGATTTCTCACTTTTCGACCAATGACCACCAGTTAATTTGTTTTCAAACACGCCTCCCTAAGCTGTCAACGAGGCGTCAGATTTTATTACAACGGAACGGATGGGCTCAATGTGATCTATCCACCACTGTATGTCGGACTAAAATACAAATATTATCTAACGATATAATTGCATCAAAGTTACCATAGTTACTACGGAGGCATTTATTTTTTTCGCAATTTCAAGTTTCTAATGAAAACGTTTCCCGTATGGTACTCCAGGTTCGCTGACAATCATTTTAGCTATCAATTCAGAAATCTCTCGAATGGATACGTCATATTTCCTGCGAATGCTATTAACTTTACCCAAAACATGTTGTTCTTTGATCTTGATTACTTTCTCCAAAGTTAGTCTAACTGTCATTTCATTTAAATTTAGAATAAATCCTAAATATTGTATTTCTCTTGTTGGAATAAATACTGTTTTTTTTAGGGTGGATTGTAAGACCTAAATGATCACAAAGTTTTCCAGTATCCTGAATATTGACCTTGCAGTCGTCATATGTTTCTCCGATTAACACAGAATCATCAATGTTTGCAGTGTTACAGTGACCCTGTTGTCGTAATGTTGAAAATACACATTTCGTTAATTTAGTGAATATCCGAGGACATGTACTAAGCCCTTGTGCCAAACATGTGAATTGATAAAGTTTATCATTCCAAGTAAATCGCAAATATTTCCGACTAGTTTCTTTTACTGGGATACTGGAATAGCATCCTTTAAATCGATACTCCCAAAAAAGCATTTTTCTTTCATCAGGTTTACTGCCGTATTTAAACTGTCCATTTTAAAATGATGATTTCCTACAAATTCGTTAAGGGACTTTAAATTAAAATGACTACGAGTTCCATCCTTTTTTGGTCGTGTGAATATGTGTGTAACGAACTGATATTTACTTGTTGATGTTTCCTCGATTATGCCTTTTGACCGAAAATTTTGAACTTCCAAGTTAATTGATTCTATTTCTTGTTAATTGAATGACGGATTGTTACATTTGCTTCGTGTGGGCGGTACAGTGTGAAAAGATAACTCATATCGACATAATGTCTCAAGCACAGTCTTATCTGATGCAATTGCTTGCCAATTATCAATAAAGTGTTTTACTTTACCAGCTTTAAAGTATTTCCTACTTCTGTCTTGTGTGTCCTCTCCTCCATCTCCTCTGTTTGTTGAAGGGAGGGCGGCCGTGTCCTGAAAAATGACCTCTTCCTAATCCTTTTCCGAATAAATAATTATTAGTATCAGTATTCCTGCTTTGAGTGCTTGAATAGCAACTACCAGATGGTTCGTCACCATCAAATCCAGACAGATTAATTTTCTTGGATTTCTGTATTCCTCTAATCTCTTTGATAAATCATCACCGAAAAGCTTATCTGTGACGGAATTGTTGGTAAATGTCAATTTGTATTGAATTTCCCTGCAAGCGTCGGTTTAAAATTGTCTTTCCGGTATTGGTTAAGCTGCGTGTATGTTGCCGCAAGCATTCTTATTCCGTCTGTTGCTTTTCTCAATTTTTTGTTGGGCTAAAATGTTTGCTTTTTGAGTGCCGCCTACAAAATATTGTTTGTTGTTTCTATCACTGGGATCATCCCTTTAATCAGATAACCCATCATATTTTGCATCTTTAGATCACGAGATCTAATGGCATTAATCCGTGGATGCTTATCTGTCCACATCTCTTCATTTACAGAAGGTATCATTAGGTTTTGGCAATTGTCTGGTCTATGATACTTTTGTTTTATTTCTTAATACTTTGATTCTGATATATTCGATGTCAGAGAGGTATTAACAGTTTTTGCCAACGTATCTTCAATTGCATCACCCGTTTTCTCCGAATCATCGTAAAATTCTCCCATTTCGTTCATCAAGTCATTAACTTCCTGCAGATTATCATTTACTGCATCATTTGTTACAGCGGATGTATCATCCCCATGTTCAACATTTCTAATTATGTTATCTATGTCATCTAGATATGCACTGCATTCCGACTTTTGATCTAATCTACATTGTTTTTGTGGTGGTTCACATTCTTTGTCAGAATCATTACGTCGTTTTAAACTTTCTTTCTGTTCATCATTTGTCAATTTAAATTGTTGTGAAANCATCAT
>MJUT01023524.1:142148-154764 GCA_002080005.1 Gigantidas platifrons
ATTGACCAATGTCTGTCCCATTTCGGGATTCATTTTCAATATTGTCTGTCCCACTTCGGGGTTCATTTTCTTAAAAATTGTCTGTCCCACTTCGGGGCTCATTTTCTTCAAAATTGTCTGTCCCACTTCGGGGCTCAGATGATGTCATCTTGCAAATGCCACAGACTCACAATAACGAATACATGACATATCAGCCCGAAGACCACTCGGCCCCAACTTTTGACTAGTCGGCCCCCAAAAATAGACAAGTCGGCCCTCATTTGAAAGTCAACTCGACCACCTTTTGTAGGTAACAATTTAAATATGTTTTAATAATGGACAAGTCGGCCCTTCTATGTAGAAGACAACTCGACCACCTTTTGTAGGTAACAATTTAAATATGTTTTAATAATGGACAAGTCGGCCCTTCTATGTAGAAGACAACTCGACCCCACCAAAAATGAAAGTTTTGAACGCACAGTGTGTGCGTGTGAATAAAAGGACTCAAACAAGCAGTATTTTGAAGACATCGCTATTAGAAAAGCAGGCACGATGAATAATTCAGAATCAGCTTATGCTCTGTTGGAGGCACATACAATTTAACGTACTTTACTCACAGAATCAAATGTCAGGAAGTTATTGATGTCTAGTAAGCTTGTACAGAATCTTAAAGAATAATTATGTTAATACTTGTGTTTTTCGTCCTTGCTTGTAATTTCTATACATTGTTGTCTATTTACCATTGTTTGTTTGTTATACTCCGTATATTTTGCAAATTGTATATTGTGTTGAATTGTTTTCTGTACCGATGTAATGCATTGGTTGTTTGAGAATAAAGATATGGCTGTGAAATAAAATAAAATACTAGTGGAAATTTTATTCTGTAATATGCTATCAACAATATTTAACAAGTAATGTCATAAACATCTGAGCACTTTATAAATACATGCAATACTTTATGCATGAAATATTACTGATCATATCGTGAAACAAAGCACTAGACTTTAATACAAAAGTTGTTAACCCAACAGTCATCACATTTTGCAAAAAGTTTAACAAGTCAACTTAAAATGAAAGTCAATATCAAAGTCACTATTAATTTTTCTATGCTTAATAAGTATGGGGACGACTTGTCTCGAAAGAGAGGCCGACTTGTCTTCGGGCCGGGATTGAATAAGGCCGAGTTGTCCGGGGGCCGACCTTGATTGGGGCCGATTTGTCCTGTTTCCACAATAACTTACGTGCCGTGGTTACGTCTGAAAAACCCGTGTTTGCAGGTTTTTCAAATTTTCAGAACGCCTTAACATAGAATTTAAAAGAAAGTTGTATTCAGAAAGTAATTTCCAATCACTAATTACTCCATTTTCTTTGTTTGATAAAATAAACGTCTATTCACAATAATGTAATATATTTATTTGAAATGCACAATTTTACCCCAAAGGGTTGATGGCATACAATTATACAAAAACATATATACAAAGCAGACAAAGGACAATCATTAATTAAGTACAAATTAAAAGAATAACAAGATTCAATTCAAGATTCAATTTTTATTATAGTCTCACCACATACAATTACAAACAAGTATTTACTTAATAAAATATTCGTTCACCATTATAAATCATATTGTACATTGTATGTACCAATCTTAAAAGATTTATGAGAGACTTATATTCTATAAAATATAACATTTTTAAAACTGTATAGTATTATATTTACACAATAACTAATGGTATAAAAAACTATTTCTCCTAATTAAAATATTATAGCAGGTTTTGGCTACAATATTAAAAACGTTATCGTTACTAAATAACAATACAAAATTATCTGCATCTGATAAAAAGCTAAAATTTGCATTAAAATGTAAAACATCATTTGACATTTTTTGTCTAAGATCTGCATACAACGGGCACTGCATTAAAACATGAAACTCATCCTCTACACAGTTAATACAATATACACAGGTTCTTTCATGAACTGCTTTCCTTTCGTATCTACCTGTTTCTACTCTAAGGGGTGCAACCCCACATCTAAATTTTGCATATGCACTTTTATATTTTAGTGGCATCTTATATTCTAAATAAGGTTCAGTACAAAAATCATGCTTAAACAATTTATATGTCCTTAATTTGTTACCTTGACTATATGCAGAGACTCTATTTTTCCAATCTGATTTATACTTATCAAACATTAATTGTTCAATTTGCAAAATAGTATGTTTAGTAATAATATTATTTTCAAAATTACAATATGCTTCTAAGTTTTGAGCTTTTAACATTTCACAAATTCGATAGCTCCAATTCTTAATTCTATCATTGGCCTTTTTAATTGACCATTTAAATACTTTAAAATTTATTCTATCATGTTCCATAATTGAACATCTTGCCCAGTGTCTAAATACACTTGACCATTGTCTTATATATGCCGGCTTCCAGCCCATATCACCAGCTATAGAATCAGTTGGTGTGTATTTACCAACTCCCATGAAAAATCTCATAGCCCTGTTTTGGACAGCATTAATGTACGAGAAGTCTGGAGTTCCCCAAATGCAGGATCCATAGTTTATAGCTGACCAAACCATGGTATCATACAACTTTGAAAATATATTGTGCTGGAAACCGCCATGTATTTTGCTTTTTACAATTAACAAACCCAATGCTCTACTGGCTGATTTAGCAACTGCTTTAGCCATTAATTGATAATCTAAAAATTATGTTAACAATAATCCTAAGTATTGGTAGCAATTAACACACTCCATTGAGTTACCATTTACTGTAAAATTAAAATCTGTCCGTGGTATCGAGGGGTTTCTAAAATGCATAATTTTGGACTTATCGACATTAACATACAAAGCATTATTATTACACCAAAAATTAAGTGCATCTAACATCTTCTGAAGGTCTTGTTCATTTTCTGCAAATAGTACCACATCATCAGCATATAACAAAATTGCTAATTTTTCATTATCAATATCAATACCAATATTTAGAGCATTTATATCATCAATTAAGCTGTTAATATATATATTGAACATAATAGATGACATTATACAGCCTTGTTTTAAACCAGAGTCAACATTAAACCAATCGCCATATTGCCATTTAAACGTACACTACATTCTATGTTAGAATAAAGTCCTTTCAGTGCAAACATAAATTTTGAGCTAATACCTAAATGTTCTAACTTATTAAATAATAATGCTCTATTTATCGAGTCATATGCTTTTTTAAAGTCTATAAAGGCAACATATGTAGACAATTTACACTTTTTCCTTGTTTCAATAATTGAGGTTATTGTATTTATATGATCTACTGTACTTCTCCCTTTCATAAAACCATTTTGTTCATCTTTGATCATCTCCCTTTCATCTAGCCATTTTACCAGTCTATCATTTAAAATACCACAAAAAACTTTATATGCAAAAGGAGCTAGAGTTATACCTCTGTACGATAAAGGATCACGTGGATCTGAAGTAGAACACTTTGGTATTGGGGTAATAATTCCCCTATTCCACATACTTGGTACTTTACCAGCCTTAAAACATAAATTAAATAATTTATGCAATACATATATAACGATTTGATTTTTTACACAACTCTGCTTGGATAAGATCGATACCTGGGCTTTTACCATTTTTTGCACCCATTACAATTTTATATACCTCATTAATTGTAATCTCATCATCAAGCTCATTCTATCAGAATTACTGTCTACATCCAAATTTAACAAAGTTTGAAAACAATTTTTCCACTTGTTTAAAACTATATCTGAATTGCCAGTTATAGAGCCATCATCTAGTGTAACCTCATTTGGTATATTTAATTGTCTCTCGTTACCAATACCAATTTTTCCTATTTTTCGCCAACATTGCTTAGAGTCAATGTCACTTAATCTAATTAATTCCTCTTGGCTGCGATACCAATATTGTCGTTTACATTTTTGCACTAGTTTATCAAAGTCTTTGCGTTTATTCACAAATGTTTTACGTAATTGGGTTTTTAAAATCCCATTTTTACTAGATATATAGTCTTTTTCAGCAATACATACATTATTCCACTTTTCAGTTAGCTCATTGTTCCACCACGGTTTTTTAAACCGCCTTTTTCTATTGTTTGTACCGTTCATTATTTTAACTTTTGATTCTAATTTTAAGTTCATTTCATTGTGCATAATTTCAACAAAACCATCATATAATTTATTCACATCACATTGACTACCATTTGAGTATTCTATATTATTTATACACTCATTAATACTATTTATGACATTTAAATCCGTCATCCAATCATTTGGTATATTTTTCACATTATATGAAATAAACTTATTTTGATTTTGCTTCACATTACTATGAACACTATTTGATTTTTTAACTGAAAAAATGGTTTCAAATTCCCAACACAATATTGAATGATCCGGTATGTGTTTTGGGTCGAATATACCAGATACTGCACTTTTATTACATATAACACTTGCTCGCATTACTTAAAAAAAAATTTAATGACACAGATTTTCATATGGAATGACACAGTAATCTACAACTGAAGAACCCTTGGTAGATATATATGTGAAATCATTATGATAATAATTTCGACCATTTAAAACACAACAATTGGCATTCAACAAGAAATCACAAAAAATTTCTCCATAACTATTCACGGTATAATCAATCACATTACGTTCGGTTAGCACATCTACTCCTGTGATGAAGTCATCCATATCACCAAATCGTCTGTTGAAATCGTCACACAAATAAAATAAATTTCCATTCGGAATCGTATAAATTTGTTCCATTAGAACGTCGAAGAAATTATGCGCATTGACTGAATGAGCCGAAAATTCTGGTGGTAGGTAAACTACACAGACATAAAAAAAATTATACGATTTTCCTATTTCTGTAAATCTAATCCATAAAATTCCGTCTTCTGAATCATCTTCGATCGTAACTTTGAATGTAGACAATACATACTTTTTAACCAAGATTCCTCGCCTCCAGATCCTGTTTTAGCACGGATGTGTATATGTTTTCGGTTGTTTCCAAGCCATTCATAATTGTCCACATTAATTACACTATCATTTACTAAATGTGTCTCAGTTATGCCCACTAAATGCAAATCTAGACTATTAATACACGATTCAAGTAATGCATTTTTGTCACTATTTGCATTGCGACTCCATCCGTTTATATTCCAAAACCCACATTTGTACTAATATCCTCTTCTGCCGTATTGTCCACGTCTACGTCCGTGACCCCTTGTTGGCCTACGTGTAAATGATTGTGGTCGGTTGTGATCACTTTCCGTGTTATGTATATTTTTATTCGGTGTATCTTCATCCGCATTGTACGGTTCATTTGGACTTTCTTGTTTTCTTGTTATTCTACCAGCAATGGTTTTATAGTCTTTGTCCTTTCCCATCGCTTTAAGAAAAGCTCTGTTATTAAAATCGACCATACGTTTTTCTCGTGGTATGTAATTTTCAATGTACACATTTTTGTACTTAGACGAGTCTTTCAAAGATCTTTTTGACTTTAAAATCTGTCGTTTATGATCTAAATTGTCTAATTCTACAAAGACGATACCTGGTTTACCTGTTTTCTCAGTATGATTATTCTGACTTCTTGTACTACGTCTCACATTTTTTTATATTTACGTCCTTTAATTTTAAACCGTCCTTGACAAGAGCTTCTATTTTTGTTTTCAGCCCGGTGTCATTGGAAATTTCTCTCGGGTCAGAAGGAATATTTTTAATTACAATATTAAGAGCTTTTGTGCGATTAGAATCGACGTTTTCAATTGTTTTTTCCTTTGTAACTATTTCAGCATAGGTTTTATCAAGTGTCTTGAAATTTTCCTTTAAATCATCTATTTCGGTTTGTACTTCTTCTTTTACCTTATTTACCTCCCCTTTGACTCTCTCCGTTATTACGTATTAAACTTTGCAGTCAATTTTCTTCTCACATTACTTTCTATGTCACTGATACGTCTTTCTAGCCTAGCACCCATGCTATCTAAATTGCTTGATAGCTGGCTCATCATCTGAATCAGGACATTGTCCTTTGAAGGGTCAATAAAAGGGGGGTCGTTTTCATTTTCACTTCTGATCTTTTTGCAAGCTTCAATTCCCGAATCTTCATCGGATAACTGTCTTTTTCGTGGAGTTTGCTTATTATTTGTATGCACTATAGCTTTTGTAGTTATTATTTGTCTTTCATTATAAGATGTGTCAATGTCAATGTTTTCAACTGGTAAAAGGGGGGTTGCCGCCATTACGCGTTGGACAAAATCTGACGCGATGTCCTGACTCAAAGGGTCTTCTATCTCTACTAACTCGGGGTTTGTTATTCCCAATTTATTCCAAATCATTGCAGACTATTATAGGCTTAATGGTTATACACTATGTTTATACACTTTGACTGTTAAAACTATTCAAAATACTGTTATTACTGTAGCTTCTCTCAGGAGCAAATTTTCATGCCGCCATTTACAAGACAGTCTTATACAGACAAATTAAATTTGTAAAATCATACAGTTATAGAGTCCACTTTCCTCAGTATTAAAGACTTTTTAATAAATGGAGCAACAAACCGCAAATGATTCGGCAAAGACATTATCTGTATATATTTTTCATTATTGTTTAGTGCACTTAGAAAATTATTCTGTATATTCATTTCTAATTCTTTTCTAATATCATTATATTTTGGACAATGGAAAAAGTAGTGAATTTCATCTTCAATTACATTCATATTGCACATTTGGCAAAGTCTATCATTTCTTTTTAATCTTTTATAGCGACCTCTTTCTATTTCTAAAAAGTGGTCACTAACTCGCATTTTACATAAATTTCTTCTGTTTTCAAAATTTGTATGAAGTAAATATTCATTGATTTCATAATCAGATTTTAATTTACTGTATAAGAATAGTTTGCTGTTTTCTGTTAAAGCATGAAGTTTTTCAAAAAATAATGTTTCATAGTTATATTTTAATTTAACTTTTAATCTTTTCTCAAAAGAAACTTTTTCTTTTTGATAGTCAAGATGTTCTATTTCATCTAAGTCTATGCTATTAATATTACATATATTATTTATATAGGTAAACCAAGAATATGAACCAAGGGAAATGTAATGACTTTGCTAATAAAAACGCATCATCTAGTAATTCGTTATCAGTATGTTGTAATAAACGAGTTAAATATTTTACAGATTGAATTTTAATGAATGTATCCAAAGGATACTGAGCTAGTTCTGCTCTAGCTGCAATATTAACTGAGTGTTTACTTATGCCTAATGTATATTTACAGAATTTTAAATTACATTTTTCAATAAAACTTGTGTCGATTAATGATGTAAAGTCAAAGTTAGGGTTATCTTGTCCTCGCTTTGATGCTTTTATGATTTTTTCGTAGAAGTCCATATACCAAATTTCAGAATTATACATTAAAAAGGGTTTAATTAAAGATTCAAATAATTTTTTGTGAATATTAATAGGTACATTATCTAATGGTCCAAGATATTTAAAGACTGAGAACAGCACTTTACTTCCCTTTTTCGACAATTCTAAATGAGATGAATGAAATTTTCCAGAGAATTCAATTATGTTACCCAAATATTTATATTTTATTACTTTTTCTAGTTTTTCCTGGACGAGCATGTTCTGATATCAGGACCAGGATATGCATGTTCATCTCACGTGACGGCTATGTATCACATTGTGAAATGAAATGTACATACATAGATAAGTATAAGGTTATGTCCTGGAACTAGGTCACATGAGAAGGTGTAAATTGAATAACAATTTGATTGTTTAACATTTCTTGCTGTAAATTTGTCGTAATAAAGATAAAAAATGAAATGTTTCCTTTTCTTTGTTTTCATACTGATTAGTGAGTAGTGAAAATGCTTTGAGATGGTGATTTTGTTTTTATTTTGTTGTCTTGTCACGGCTGCTTCCCCGAACGTCAACTTTCAAAAAGATCAAAAGACATTGACCACTGTAATTAAAATGGATTAAGGGGCCAGCATAGGGGAAACTATTTTGTAAATCTCAAGTAAACTCAGGTAAATCATCAGAAATCAATTATCTTTTGGATTGAAAATAAGGAAAACTATTATTGATATTTTATTTTTAGATTTAAAGGAAAAGGCCATGGTCTTGACAAGTTAGCGTGAATATTTAAGTGGCAGTAAAAAAAGACATTTGTGTGAAAGGTGACAGGAAGCGATTTTTTGTTTCCGTTTTTTCGATTTCTTTATGACGTTTATATCAAAATAAAACAGAAAATTGTATTCCCGTCTGAAAAATCTTAAATATGTACCCGTACCCACCCGTTAAAATGCGGTCACAGCGAACGATACATAATGATTACTTCCCCCTGAAAGAACTCTTCACTGACGTCACACGTGCCTCAGTGTACACAGGTAAACCAAACAACTGATAGCGTGGGTAAACAAGAAATACATCAAATTAATTGAAATGGATATAGATTTTGAGGAAAGTGATTGTGAAGAAATACCAGATTTAAATTTAGCAGGATCTGCAGTTCAACCGTATATGTTTGAACCCACAAAGGGAACTGAAGGCGAAAAGTTGGCATGAGGAAGTGACGAAGATTCAGATCCCGACGACGAGCTAGCCTAGAAATGTCACATGCATCTGATGCAAACGAATTTGACGAGGACGAAGAAACTGGGCATGTTTGCTATTGGTAAGTTTCCAATTATTTTACAATTTTTATATCTCAAAACAAAGAGCTTGTAGTAATTAAAATATCGATATGCAAATGGAAAAAAAGGGGTGGGTGTATGCTTTGATAATACTCTTTCGGTATGCTTTTTGTGCATCATCATGTATTTTTTTTCTGTATCTCAATCTTTATATCCTATATGTAGTTAGGGACCGACCATTTAACTTGCAAAGGGAGGGGGGTTACATGTAAAATTTCAGAGTACAAATAATTTAAGTGATTAATGTGGAATAGACAATTGTACATGTAGAACTGTATCTGGTTTTTAGCAATGTCAACTTTTTCATCTATAGCATAGCTAGATCCTTACATATTGTGAAGTTTTTTGAATTCAGGTCCATTCGACCTTAGTTTGGTATATGTGAATTATTAAATTGTGTTAGAAGACATACACTTATTTGATTTTGATCAAGACAATTTTTTCAACAATTGGAGAGACTTGAAAAATGCAAATTTTATTTTTAGTGCTTTCTTCAATATGGCCTAAACAAATATATGTTATCATCATTAACAAGAAAACATTTCCACAGTCACAACTCATCATGAACATTCATAATTTGTTTTTATGTATCTAAATCTTCATATACAAAATGTAGTTATTCTTAATATTTCAGATTATACAAATATATTGCCAGTTACTTTAGAAGATTTGTTCGATGGATTTACCACTGGTTAGGAAAAAGAAACTGCAAAGTGTTGCCTTCTTGTGTTATTAATGCAATAAGAGACCAGTTTCCTTCTCAGCAGTATTGTGGATTTAGATATCCAAATAAAAAAAAACAATTAAAAGACTAAATATAATATATATTTTTTTTATTATTTGTTATTCTCTCTGAAATCTAGAGACATTGCTGGTGATGCATTATCTACACATTTTTCTGTTGATGGAGTCCAGTCTGGAGTAGTTTCATCCTCATTTGTGTCCACCTCAAACCATTCTTCAGGTTCAGATGGGAAATATTGATGATGTCCTGTTACAGTGTAGGTAAACTGTTGGTGTTGCAGCATTCAACACTTCAGTCTGAAGTACATATTGGTATCCAAATCCTTTCTTCTCCTGAAATGAACCACATTGGTGGTGTAATGGTTAGCATACTCTCAAGTGCAGATGATTGTGGGTTCCAGCCCCAATCGGGTCAAACCAAAGACTATAAAATTGGTATTTGTTGCTTCTCTGCCAATCACGCAGCATTAAGGAGAAAGGACAAAGACTGGTTGGTTCAGAATCAGGATAATGTGTCAAAATGGGGTGACATGTCTATCCAGGACTGTTGGTCTAGTACAAAGCAGACCTCATCATCTTTTCTTCGAAAATTAGCTTGTTCTTGCCATGATATACTGTAGCTAAAAAATTGCTGAGTTGGCGTTAAACAACAAACACTCTCCTGAAAATGATACAAGAAAAATAAAAAGATGGAGATACTGGAAAAAAACCAGTTATATCTATATACATTTTATATATTGTGAACATTTACTTTAACAAAAAATTGTTTAATATATTAATGTTCACTCATCTTAGTTATTATTGAAGTAAAAGCTGAAGTATATCATTTAAATTGCTGCACTGCATACACACACAAAAGATTTCAGACAATTGCTGTGCTTTTTGTATGTATATAAGCATTGTATCATTCTGGTATTCAAATAGATGTCACTAGTCCATCTCGCTGCACTTCACATGTTCCATTTTCAGCCTCCTGGATACATGTACTGTTATCTGTGTAGTTTGGTTCAACATCATCATCCTTATCCAATATTTTTGTCAACTTTTAAAAGAGAAAAAAAAAATGGAACAAATTATTAAATGCATTTGTACTTATGTCTATGCAATTTTTTCTTAGTATCAAATCAATTTCAGGTTAAAAATTAGTCTAAGATATTTTACTAATTGTTCAAAATAATAATGTTGCAAAAAATCGTGTTTTGATATTATTTACTAGATAAATGGATTAAATTGTAAAGATTTTGTTTGTTTGTTGAAAAGTGTATATTTTGTTTCTGTTGTACAACTTAATCTACAAATTAAATGAATGGGACAAAAAATATTCTATTACTGCAAAACTGAATTGAGCCACCCCCCCAAAGAAAACACACACACATCCAAAACAAAATAAAAAAATGCAAAAAAATAGTGTCAAGGAGGACAAATATAAATAAACATTGTTACCTATTGACAAGTTGCAGATGTTATTCCTATGTTACTAAAATGATTGATTATTAGGATTAATTAGTAAACTCTAGGGGGTTGACAATGAAACATCTTCACGACCTGTGCGAAAACCATAGCGTCATTATCTTATAAAATGATACGACCAACTTGTTAAAAAAAATCCAGTTTTTTTTCACAACACGTAAAACACATTAAAATAGAAACACAAAGTTGAATTAAATTACCTCTGTTCGTATTCCTTTTGCGGCAGCTTGAGAGTGACGACAAACTTTTCTCTTTCTTCCGCACTGATTCCTTTGTCGGTAAGTTAAAAAAAAAAATCGGTTCACCGTCAGGCTTTACAACCAATTTCTTCATTTTATACCCGATGGAAGCGACAAATAAGGGATTTACCACAAACTGTTCATTTGTAAAGAGCTTTGCACAAAGGTACTACTCAGTAGAGCTATTCGATTGAACGAAATCCATAACTTGCGGAAATTTAAACATTCCTATCCCTTGGCCTGACAGTTTTACATTTATATGCTACACATCACACCATACTAAATATATACTTTTACAATAATATCGTGTTTGCATGTTTTAATTGCACGTCGCATATTATTAATTTTGAATATGTTCAGGTAGTTTGCAGTGTGTGGCACGTGTTCAACTGAATGGCACGTGTGACGTATTACTTAAAGGTAGATAACCGTGTAAGTAAATTGCGCGCGGAATATTAATTGATTTTCAATATCGATTTTATAAGGGTAAGACGTGAATTTTTTTTTATAAAAAGCATGCTGTGACCTTTTCTAAAATATATATAAACGTTTTATCATTTAGTTGTAATTTAAACAAAATTCACTTCCTGTCTCCTTTAATGAATGTTAAAAATAGGATACCGTAAGGTAGAATTTGGTCATTGAAGTTGCCTGTTGCACCAAATAATCAAATAATGGGGATCGCCATTTTTCAAAGCTCTCCAATGTGGAGGAGACAAAAGCCTGAAAAGGGGCGTATCCATTCTCGGATTATACCTTCCCGTTACGTCACGCAATCGGTATCGTATATTATATCAGCATTGATCGTTGCAATTTTATCATTAAAAATTATGTAAATCGTAAAATAACGTGGTATCTATTTATCTTTTGAAATTTACAAAACCATTATGACTTAGGCCATGCAAAGTTAATTACTTGGTTCTCAGGCCCTTTTTTGTCAAAATTGATGAGGGAGGGCGGCATTTTTTTTTTATCCTTTTACTGCTGTAAAAAGTGATGAGGGAGGCATTTTTTCTTCTTTTTTTGTGTGAAAAATATGGCAATGTATAAATCTTTTCATTACTTTATTGAAAATTTCAATTTTATTTCTTCCGATGGTGGCAGAAACATCACAAGTGGTTCATTTTTATGGAAACGTCCAATCCGCTGGTCCCAACGTACCATTTTTTTTATCTCCGTAAACAATTCCAATAAGGTACAAGCTTCGGAGAAGCCCCCTATTATGTTTTCTGGTAAAACTGGCAAACATTTGTGCCGAATTTGCACAGAAACGATTGACATTTTGTCTAAATGTCAAACGGAAACACGTTTTTTATTTATCCTGATAAATTTCAAGTTTTGGCAGTGGGGAAGAAAACCTATGAAAAACGTCCAACTATAAATATACAAAATTTTGAACTAACATGTGAAGACAGTGTTAAATTACTTGGCATTGAGATCGATTATCAATTAAATTTTGACACAC
>MJUT01023540.1:6245-25116 GCA_002080005.1 Gigantidas platifrons
AAAAGAATTAGGTCCAAGATCTAGTGTTCGCCAACCAGAACTATCAAGTGTTGGATTTCTTAATATTGAGAATAGGGTAAAGCAATTAAGATTAGGACATGCACATAAAATCTATAACAACAAATGTCCAACGTATTTAAAAGATAATTTTATAAAAGTTAGTGAAAATCATGAATATAACACTAGATCAAGCCAATTCAACTTCGTTGTTCCAAAAATCAAAGGTGTGGACTCTTCAACTTTTTTCTTTAATGCTATTAAAGATTGGAACTCGCTTCCAAATAACATAAAATCAATAAAAGACCATAACGCTTTCAAAACAGTAATAAAACAACATCTTAAAAATTAATTACAGCCATATCTTTTAAAATATTATCAACTAAAATTGTGCCATGTGACCTCTTAACTCATTTTTTTTATTTTTTATTTTATTAAACAAGTGATATACACTAAAGGACCCCATTGGAAATAAGCGGAAACGCTTTAATGGGTTATCCTTGGAAGGATATCAACTTAAAGTGCATTTTAACCTTGATACATTGTTTTATATAATTTTATATTTGTATATTTTTAAACTACACTAGATTTAGTTGGTATCTGTCCTAAATGAATTTTACCTTTACCTTAGAACAATGTTTGTAACAATCCATTCTTCTTTTTCATTTGCTGATTAAAGCTAATTAGGCCTAGTCACTATAATGACAATTTTATTACATTTTAGAAGCCAATCAACGGATTATAGAATTTGTGTTTTGATTGCATGATCTTTGATCTCACGGACACCTGGTTTTATTTACCTGGTAATGATAATTATCCCAACAAAGAATTCAATCAACGATAATAATTTGTTTTTATAGTTATCAATATGGCATGTACTCAAAATGCCACAGTATGTATTTTAAATGGACATATTTTTGTAATCGTCATTTTGAGAAAGTCGCCGTCAAAATATATATTGATTGATTGTAATCGTCATTCATTGTACAATAATCGTCACAATATGTCCGCCACAACGAACTATTTTTGCCACGTTTCATTTATGAAAATGTCGACATCATGTTTACTGAAATATTATCCATTACTTAGTATTTTGAAAGTGGCACAGTGGAAAGTGGTTTTCTCGAAAAGTCAGAAACTTAAAGATGGATGGACACTCCACAGTTACCCCCCGACCCCGACCAATTCCGGGGAGAGCAGGGCGGGCCATAAGAGACCCTCTTCCTACCCATCGAGGGGTTAAGGCTGTCAGGCCACGCCCTACAATCACCCTTCTGTTGGGACTGTTGGCGCTCACTTCGCCCACCTGCTTGCTCACCCTTGACTTCCCGGTGTCTCCTACTCCCATTAGGGCAGCCCTCCCCTCCTGACTTCCTAATCCAGAGGATAACTCTAACCCCTTCATGGCCTTAGCGGGGGGACTCTCCTCGCTCAGACTGTCGGCTGGGCTCCCCATAAGGGAGCCACTCTGCCGACGGCCGGAGGTGAGGAATAGATGCCTCTGACTCTCCCCCAGCAGGCCGATGAGGGCAGACATCGCCCGCCAGTGCATCAGCATCGTAGGCGACGTCGCGGTCCTCAGTGAAAAGTGCTCGGGCACCTTCCACCCCGCACACTGACATACCTCTCTCATCGCCTGACCAGAGAAAGCCAGCTCTCCCTCCGCCACCCCAAGCTGCAAACCCGCTATAATTTTCAGCACAAACTGGGGTCCTTCTGTGCCTTGCCCACCGGCAGCCTGACAGAGGGCCATCAGACAGAAGTACCTTCTTCGGGCTACTTCGGGTCCTGTCTTGTTCAAATCCCGAAAGACCTCCGGGACATGGGCCTGTAGGGAGTGCCCCCGTAAATCCACAACCTCCATCCCATAGCAGGCTGCCGGGCACACTCTCCATCCTGGGTGGAGATACCCTTAATCCCATCAAGGGGACCGGACGGTCCCCTCCGCCCTGCAGCATGCCCCGAGTCAGTCCCATACCGTCAACATCGGGCGTGGGCCCCCCGGGCTCTGTTCCCCAGGGTGGAACCACTGGAATGAGGGCCGTGGTTGGCCCCTCTCTCCCGGATAGTTGGTCCCCCCATGGCTGACTTCACACCCCCCTCGCCGGAATGAGGGCCGTGGTTGGCCCCTCTCTTCCGACTGGGTCCCCCTGTTCCTCCTGCTACCTCCTTCCTTACCTTAATCCTCTGCTCCCGGTTCTCCGCCCTCCTCCGATTTCTCCGCCGCCTCTCCTTGGCCCTCCTCTTCCTTCTTTTCTCCTCCATCGTTAAACCCTGCTCTTCCTCGCCCGGTGCCTCTGGTCCCATCAAGTCCTCGACCTCTCCCACGGGCACCTGGAGGTCGAGGAACTCTTCCATCACCTCCTCCAATTTCTCTGCCATTTTGACTCTGACCTGAAAAATATAAGGTGGAGGCTGTAGGAGTGGTCCAGAGGCTTGCACCCTTGGGGAAAGTTGACAGCTGGGACACGTATAGGTGTCCATCTGTTCAGCCTCCTCCGGTGTGATATTTACACACCGCCCATTATACCACTCCCTGCACCCGTCACACTGCACCATGATCCTCCCATCATATCCTTTCCGGCATAGACAGTATTTTCGCCCTCCCTTTTCCACCCCGGCCCCGGAAGATGAAGTATCCTCACCCTCGTCCCATCTTTGGCCGGATCTAAGTTTGTTCTGTAACTTCTTTGCCCATACAGGAATATCCCGGTCCATACAGGCCTTCAGCCGGTCATAATTGGCTGTGGTCACCGCACCCTTTAATTTAACCCTGTATAGATAAGGGGTCAACTTCTCCACCACGACCCCCGGGCCCTTCCATGGTGGGCACAATTTCTTACATTTTCCCTTCACCGACGCTGTATCGAGCTGGTATATCACGTCCCCCACCTTATATGATCGTTCATTTACCTTCAGATCATAGTCTCGCTTCTGGATTTTCTGTGCCACCCTTAGGTTAGTGCGGGCCACCTCATGGGCCTCCCGCATAGCCTCCTCTAACTGGATCACATATTGATCGAGCCCCTCTCCCTCCTCTCCCTTTGGGCCCTTGAAGACCAGGTCGGCCGGTTAGGTCACCTCCCTTCCCAGCATGAGCTTATTCGGAGTAAAGCCAGTGCTACGGTTCACGGAGGCCCTCATGGCCCCCGCCAGCTGGGGCAACCAAACGTCCCAATCCCTCTGGTGCTTTCCCACGAAACATCGGATAGCGGCCCCCAGGGTCCGATTACACCTCTCCACCTGACCATTTGCCGAGGGCCTATGCGGGGTTGTCCGGGCCTTATGTATGTGTAAAAGTTCACACACGGTCCGGAACAACTGGGATTCAAAATTCGGTAAAGATCTGGAAAGGGCACCCAAAGCGTGAGAAGAAACTGTTCACTGCGGCCTTGGCCGTCTCCTCAGCATTCTGTGATGGTAGGGGGATGCACTCTACCCATTTCGTGAACTGATCGATCATCATCAGTATGTGCTCATTTCCCCCTGCTGTTTTGGGTAATGGGCCCACAAAATCTAAATGCACCCTTTCTAAGGGGGCGCCAGCATGATAGGAGATCAGAGGATGCCTGGCTGTCTTGCAAGGCTTCTTGTTCTGATTGCAAACTGGGCACCCCGTCACAAACTGCTCGACGTCCCCCACCATTCCCCGCCAGTAGTACCCCTGCCTAACCCTCTCCACAGTACGATCCATCCCCTGGTGGCCCGCCGCTGGAATGTCGTGGCACAAACTTAGCAAATCCTCCCTCAGCTCATGTGGCACCACCACCCTCTCAGGGTCTCCCTTCTTGCTCTGACGCAAGATTCCGTCTTTTCCCAGCACACAAATTTCCCTTTTCACCCAATAGAACTTGACACGGGGACTACTCAGGAAGAGTTCCCCCTTAGGGGGCACCTCTCCTGTCGCTCTCCATCTCACCACCCATTCTAACTCTGGGTCCCTGGCCTGGGCCCTTTTCAGCTGCGCTAGTTCCTCCGGGGCCAGGGACACTCCTCCCTCCCCCACGTCACACACTGGGGTCCTCCCTCGAGATCTGGGTCAGTCTGTATCCTCATCTGCCCCTCCTCCCTGTACACAAATATCCGGGAGGCCCCTACCACTTTTGGTTCGTCCCCCCTTGAGGGAGTCTGCTCGGGCGGTGGTTTCTGAGCCAGTGGAACCACATCGTCCACTTCTTGTGCAAACCCAGCCCAGTTGTTGTGTGCCCGGGTGCAATAAGGGCACCCTCCGCAAGGTAGTTCTGTCAAGCCAATTCCTACCCTAAATTGCGGACATGGACCCTTCTGGGGCAACCGGGACAAGGCATCGGCATTACAATGTTTGGAACCCGGTCTATATTGGATTTCCATGTCATATTGGCTTAATTCCTCTAACCACCTCGCAAGCTGGCCCTGGGGCTCCTTGAAATTCATAAGCCATGTGAGGCTGCTATGGTCGGTCCTAACCACAAACCACCTCCCCAGTAAGTAGTGCCTGAACAGCCTCACAAATCTTACAATGGCCAGCAACTCCTTGCGAGTGGTACAATATTTCTGTTGTTCTGGAGTCAAGGTAAAGCTTGCATAGGCCACCACCCTTCCTTGTCCCCTTGTATCTGCGCGAGCTCGGCCCCTATTGCCTGGTCCGACGCGTCTGTGTCCAATACAAACGGGTCCGTCGGATTCGGCAGGGCCAACACAGGCGCAGACACTAGGGCCCCCCGCAATCCCTCAACGGCGGACTGCTGCTCTGGTCCCCACTGGTAAGGTCTCTTCCCTGTCACCGCTTGGAGCGGAATGGCCATATGGGTATAATTTTTTATAAATGCCCGGTGATAGTTCGCAAAACCTAGGAACCTTTCTACGTCCTTTGTGGACTTAGGGACCGGCCATTTTTGGACGTCTTGGATATACCCAGGCCCAATCTCCATTCCCTCTTCTCCAACCACCCTCCCCAGAAACTCCACCCTCCGCCTGAACAATTCGCATTTCCTAGGCTTCAACTTCAAGCCATATTGCCGAAACCTCTCCAGGACCACCCTGAGATGACACATGTGATTTTCAAAGTCCCTACCCAACACCAGAATATCGTCTAGAAAGGCCAGGACTATCTTCCAGGTCAAACCCCTCAGGACCAGATTTATCACCCGGGCATACGTGGAAGGGCTCCCGCAAAGTCCAAACGCCATACGGGCAAACTCAAACAACCCATACTTCGTAATAAACGCTGTCTTAGGCCTATCGGCCTCCCTGATTTTCACCTGCCAATAAGCTGAATTGGCATCCAATTTAGAGTACCAGGAGTTTCCGGCCAGGGTATCCAAGCACTCTTCAACCAGGGGTAAAGGGAAGACGTCCTTGGTGGTAACCTTATTGATCATTCGATAGTCTACACACCACCGGACACTCCCATCTCTTTTTCTGATTAGGACGGGGGCAGAGGCCCATTCCGACATTGAGGGTTGGATGACCCCAGCTGCCAGCATTTTCTTTAACTGAGCCTCCTCCTCAGCCGCAAACCCCAGGGGGGTTCGGCGCATACGCTGTTTGATTGGAGGGTGGCTCCCTGTGTCGATGGTGTGTTCTACCGCATCAAAGTGGCCCAAGTCAAAATCATTCTCGGCAAATACATCGCTAAATTCCTGTAAGAGCCCCTTCACCTTCTGGCCCTGTTCCTCTGTCAATCTCTCCCGGGACCCCTTCCATAAACCCTGGAGGTGGTCAGGCAGTTTCTCCACCTCCTCCGGACCAGTGCCACTGTCCTCCTGGTCCGATACTCCCACAAGATGGACCTCTGGAGTCCCCCCTACTTCATTGTGTACCTCCTGGGCGTGGGCCAATATATGCCCCTTTTCCACCCTGATGTGTCGATCCGAAAGGTTGATCAGGCCTAGAATAGGGTCCTGCTCTACCCCACGCAAAGTACGTGGAATTAGGAGGTCCCCTTTAGCCTGTGCCTCAATGATGTAATCTCTTTCTAACCTTTCCCCCAGCTGCCCCTTCATCCTCACCACTGAATTTGGCGGTACTCTTACTGCCTCTCCGGCCCTTACACAAGTCACCTTGGGCCCTAGGGTTACGGCCTCCCATCTCATAGGGACCACCTTCCCATGTAGGGTTAACTCTCCTTTTTCTAAATCTAACGATATGCCATGGGTCCCCAAGAAGTCCAGTCCCAGAAGCATTTCATCTCCTATCGGAGCCACATAGATGTTTATGAAAAATGTTTGCTCCCCCAACTCCACTCTGAAAGGGCCCGCTATAAAACCGTTCATCTGGAGACCTTTACCCGCCGTGTTTATCACCACCTCCTTGATAATCTTAGGAGGTTCAGCCAGCGACCTGTACAACTCCTCAGAGATAAGGGTCACTTGGGCAGCCGTGTCCACTACTGCCTGGACCCCTTGTCCCTGGACTTGCACTGGTACTCTGTACATAGCCCCTTCTGACAACTGACCCACCACCACAGTTTCCTTCCCCCCTGTGTCCACCTCCTCAACATCCTCGTTCCCTTCCTCCTCCCCCTCCTGTGTCATTGTAACATCCCCCTCCCCATCAGTATCCGACAGTGTCAACTCTAAATCCTCAGAGTCCTGCGACTCACTGCCCCCTTTCTCCCGACGAGGCCCCCCATGCTCCGGAGATACACTTCATCTCCTGGTGAGGTCCACATCCAAAGATCGCCTCCTCCTTAGGAGGAATTCCCCTTTAGCTCGAGACCTTCCCTTGATCCTTGGCGACCCCCTGGATCCGGTGAACCACTTCTGTTCCCACTGGGGTTACAACCCCTCAACCCCTGTCGAGGCTCCTCCCCCTCCCTACTTCTGGAGAGGTGCTCCCGTTCGGGACCCCCTTCCTCCTTCCCAGGCTCCTGGCTGATAACCTTTACCTCGCCCTCCGCTGTCATCCGGGAGAGTGCTGGGGCTGGGAGTTGGCCTCCCGTCTGCGCCCTCCATCCCTGCATCTTATCCTCTAGCTGGTCCTCTTGGACCTCCTCATACTCCCCGAGGTCATTTGTAGTACAAGGGGTCGCGCTCAGACCTCAGGAGCAGACCCGTTGGCATTTAAAGACCCCCCTGTGTCGGTCTTAAAGGACACTCTTTTTTCCACGGGTTTCGGAGAAGTGGACCTTCCTGATTTAGGGCAGTCCCTCCTGAGGTGGCCAAGCTCCCCGCAATGGAAGCAGGCCGACCTTGCAGGAGACGGACTCCTAGAGCCGGCCAGCTTAGGGCAATCCCTCTTAAGATGGGTCGACAATCCACAATGGAAACACGCAGCCCCTGCTGGGGACAAGCTCCGTGCACCAGTTAACTTGGGGCAGTCCCTCTTAAAGTGACTGGAAG
The DNA here is from genome assembly GCA_002080005.1 of Gigantidas platifrons. Lineage (NCBI taxonomy): Eukaryota > Metazoa > Mollusca > Bivalvia > Mytilida > Modiolidae > Gigantidas > Gigantidas platifrons. Next base: position 13,565 of record MJUT01023540.1, read on the forward strand.
ATCCGCAGTGGTAGCACCCCTCTCTGGGCCCCCTTGGGGATGAGCTGCGTGGTGTCAGCCTATTCTCTGCCCTCTGGCTTGTGAGTAGTTGGGTCAGCTCTCTGAATCCCTGGACCATTTTCCCCTCAAGCCCCTCAACCTTGGCCTCAACTCTGGTTTCCAAGGACTTTAAGTCGTGGGTCCAAGGTGAACCACCAGAGTACTCTGGGCGGGTCATGGCACAGACTCTCATGTCCCCCCGTCCCTCCGGACTGACATACCTCACCTCCCTGCGGGACTTGCCATAGATCGCTTGCTGGTTGTGCTGGTACCAGCGTATTTTGTCCACTGCGTCATCCATGCTTTGGGGCCGGACATTGGAGGCAGAGCTACCTGCCTCCTTATCAGCCACCCCTTGGCATAGTCGCAACACCGCTTGTTTATACATATGCTCCTCGGGCAGATCTCTAAAGGCCCGAGTAGCAAGGGACAGGACCCGATCAGCCCAGTCCTCCAAAGTCTCTTCGGGGAGCTGCCGGGCATTATTAAATTGGATCTGGGCGGTCTCCGGCAGCTCCTTAAATCCAAAGCGTTTGTCTAATTTCCTTACCAGGTCTGGGTATGCAAGGTCCTGGTTTCGTTCCACAAGGAGCGCGTCAAACTCACTCGCCTTGCCGTCTAAGCACCAACACAATTGATCACTACATTCTTCAGGGGTCCATGCGACTATCTCCGCGTATCGCGCGAATTTTGCATAGAAGGCCTGCCAGTTGGTTTTTCCGTCATACTGCAGGGTTCTGGGCATCGGGCTACCCTTAGCCCTTGAACCCACTTCTTGCCCTGCCCTACCAGGGTTCCTTTGGGGGCCCCTCCCCAAATAAGTCCTATCATTGTTGTACCCCCTCTGGTACCCCTCAGTGGGGTACCCTCCCCCGGCTGTGGTTTGATCCCTGTCAGTACAGGCCCCCGCTTGCCCCTCAGTGGGGGTCTCAGTTCTGGGCCTTCCTTGACCCCTAGAGGTTGGCCTCTCCCTATCGTCCTGGTCAGCATACTCTCTATCCCTATACCTCTCCCCCTATCATAGAAAAAATTCCCAGGCCCATCTGGACCCCGCCTCGGCCTGACTCCACCTGACTCCATCGCCCTGTAGGGGTAGGGTATTTGACGCCCCCTTACCTCTGAACTCCTTGCTCGTTCACCCCTGTGTTCCTCATTTTGTTCCCAGGGATTGGTTGGGGCGCCCTGGTTCTCGTAATATGAGCCATAGTCCTTTCTGGAACCCCTAGGTGTCCGCCTCGACTCGTAAGAGTCCCTCCTGACTCTATCCCAACCACCGAGCCTCGATCTTCCCTCCCCGGGGCCAGTGCTGGCATCACCACCCCTCCATGGGGTCTCCCAGTGTGGACTATCTATTGCCCTGGGGTGTGGCGTGGCCTCCTCCAGGAATGCCGATTCCATTTCGCCATACCCCTCCTCTAGGCTCAATCTATCCATACCCCTTAGCCAGGGTGAGGGAGACCTTGACCACCTCTCCTTAACATCACCTGGGGTTCTGGTTGACCTACCCCTTTGGGGGTCCTGTGTATCCCTTAGGATAGGCTGTTCCCCTCTTTTGGGTCCTGGCCTGGTATTGACTAGTTTGCCCACCTTTCTTAACCTCTCCAAATGGGCTTCAATCTGGTCCCCTTCATTTTCGACCTCCTCCCCCGGGGGGACTGCTCTTGACCCCCCCTCAGAGGAGAATTCTATCAGGTCCAAAAATTGTGGGGTGACCCTTAAGTGGGGTATCTGGGTCAAATCCTCCAACTCTAGGGCTCCCCAGTCCTTCCTCATGTGCCACATCTGGGTGGCAATTTTGTCACCCACCCCTGGGAGGGTTAATAAATTCTCGTATGAACACCGGTTAATATTGATCTTGTCCATCGCGTCAACTAAATGGCCTAATCAGTAAATAAAACAACACTACCTATAATAAATTTATTTTATTTTATTGTGACTTGTGTGTGTGTGTGTGTAGATTGTTCGTAAAGGCCGGGGCAAGATTGGATTGGCTGGCTTATTTGCCAGCCACGTGATCTTATGGTTGTCTGCTAATAAAAATGGGAGATTTTATTGAACCCTACATGGGTACTCCCACTTCCGAAATATAAATAACATAAACTTAATACAATATACAATAGGGGTGGACTTACTCCAAAGCCCCGATCAATTTATATAACCTCAGGGAAGATGGCTCCCAGCCTTCCACCACGAGATTGGGAAAAATTGCTTATCCAACTTCCCGCTGTGATTTCCACAACAAAAAGACTCGCTATAGGTAACAATAAGTCGCAGCGCCAATATGGTAGCTACGCTTACCTATGGGTTACTCCTAGATCTCTAGGTTGCCTTGGATTCCTGATAGATAATTCTGATCTGGTCGTCTTGTCTTTTGGCTAGCTGAGAAACGGGAGTAGGCTAATGCATCATGGGATCGTTTCTTCCCATAAACGCCTCTATCCAGCGGAGCACAGTGTTCGCTCCGCTGGAGGTCCCACCAGGTACTACACTCTCTTAAAAATGATTTGTGATCGTTTTTAACTTTTTAATTTTTACCTCCGCAAAATGGTTAAGTTTAAGTTTAATATTATTTTATTGCAAATAAAACAGCAATGGGATTGGACAAAAAGTTATTACAACGTATGTACTGTCCTCTCCCTACAAGTAATACACATAAACATAAACAAATCTAGCACATACATAAATATAGATAATTTAAAACACAATATAGTGAAACATGGGAATTAAATTGGTGTTAATGTAGACCAGATGACCGACCACTGATAAGAATCTTTTTGTTTGTCTAATATATGCTCGAACTTTATTAAAGATAATAGAATTTTCGTTTCTATTAATTTCATCGTTTCCAAAGAGTAATGTTTCTATATTTTTGTTGGTTTCTTTTAAGTTTCTAAANNNNAGACAATATCTCTCGTTTTGGTATAATGGACATTCCATTAGATAATGAATTGAATCTTCATACGGTGCACCACATTGACATTTGGGGTCATTTGTAATGTTTATGCGATATAAATCAGAATTCAATGAGCTACACTGATGTCGTAATCTAGCATGGAGTATGCTTAGTTTTCTGGACCCTTCACCATAATACTCCGGCGTTTTAACAGTTTTTTCTTTAATTCTAGATTTAAAACATGATATATTTGGGCTATTTCTAACATTTAGATCTAAATTGTTCCATAATGAAACAGTAGATGGTATAAAGGATGTCAAAGACATTCTGAGTCTACTTCTTGGTGTTGTATAGTTTTCATTGTTTCGGAGATTATGGTCACTGATACTAGATACTGTAGGAGGTAGACAATTACACAAGTATTGAGGACATAATTTATTATGCATTTTGTAAAATGTTGTCAGTTTGCGAGATTTACGTCTACACGACAAAGATTCCCATCCCGTTTCATAGTAAAGAGAGTCTCTACTTGCAAATTTTGTTAGTCCTGTAACTATTCTAGCTGATTCTAATTGCACTGTTTCGAGTTTTACCACTTCTCGTTCAAAACACCCATCCCATACCTCGCAAGCATATTCTAATGTTGGCCTTATGAAGGTAAGATATATATTTGATAGCGTTTGCTTGGAAAGAGTAAAGTTTAGTTTTCTGAGAACATTAACCTGTTTGAAAGTGGCATTTACAATGTTATCAATATGAGTTGTCCAATTTCCATCTGATGCAAAAGTTAATCCCAAATGTTTATGGTTTTTTACAATTTCGACAGGTTCCCCATTAAATCGTAGGTCTAAATGTGGTACAGCACTAGTTGAGATAACTAGGGCTTTAGTCTTTTTAGGATTAAAATCTACTAACCACAGTTTTGCCCATTCGTTTAATTTTGATAAATCATTATTAATATCAGATTTCATAATATCATAGTTTCGACCAGAGTAAGATAGTGAAGTGTCATCAGCAAATAAGCGTGCTAGATTACCCAAGTTATCTGTTATATCGTTTATGTAGAGTAGAAAAAGAAGGGGACCAAGTACTGATCCTTGGGGAACACCAGCTTTGACAGTATTGGGGTTTGAACATTCATTATTAACAAAAACCTTTTGCTTCCTATCACTGACATAGTTATCTAGCCAGTGTAGAAGATCACCAGTGATACCATAGGAATGCAGTTTTTTTAACCAAGGCCTTCTTACCAAGGCATTATGCCAAACCCTAGCAAAATAGTTCTCCAAGAAGTGGGGGGTAAAATCATTTTTAAGAGAGAATTGATTTGAAATGAGTGAATTATTTTCGTCTTTATTGATATTTACAATAATTAAAACAATTTTAAGTACATTTTTTTTTACTGTTTCTAAGTTTTACAAGAATCTTGTAAAATGAGCGTTGACAGAGATGTTGTGTAGCGTAGGAGGAACGACAACTCTGGATAGAGAATGTAGTCACTGCCACCGGCTTTTTTCGTTTCTCCGGGGCGGTGTTTTTTTGCTACTAGGAAGAGGATCGGAAGACCTTCCAGTCCGTTTTTTTGCCAACGGAAGATTTTCGAAAAAGCTTCCGTCTCTTCCTTTCCACGAGGTACATTAGACGGAAGTCACGTGATTCAAAATGGAGACCGAAGACCTTGTTCTGATGTGTGACATATCTTGAAGTTATTTCTTGTCCGATTTTGATAATTGTTATATCAATAAATTCAGAATTTAATGTAGTTTTACTCTATAATTTCAAAATAATGTTCTATAGAAATATTTTGAGAATACACAAGTTAAGCACACAACTAAATTAATTTCTTTCCAAACACAATGCAATGATAGTACTTTTGTAGACAAATTGATGCTTCTGGTTTCAGCTATGATACTTAAAGAGACAATTAACCATTGTCAGTTGTTTAGAAGTATGCTACATACCTAAATAATACCACTTTTACACAACACAAACAGTTTTATTGACCTTTATTTTTTTGATACATGGTAATTTTACCTATCTAGTCCTGTCTTCAAAATTACAAAAAAATGCATAAATTATCATGAAATTTTAGCTAAAATATCAAAGTTTTCCATAAGATATATGTTTCTACTATATAATTATTTGTTTGCTAATTACACAAAATGGCATAACATGTATCTTTGTAAATGTCACACTAAAAGTGTTAACACTCCCGACATTTTTTTATATATTTTTGGATGCTATTTTTTAGTGGTAGCAGATATTGCCGTGAAATTTTGCAGCAAGGTTCTATGTACCAAGTACATATTCTGATGCAAAAAGATCCAATTTAAATCATCACATATTAGAATGGTCAATGATAAAAGAAATGGGGTCATTTTTTTTTAAACAGCCCATATAAAGAAAAAAAACAGTATTATTAATATTAAACTCTAGTCTCCTATTGCTCTTTTCACAAAATAAATAAAAATCAGACAGTGAAAAAAAATCAACATTTGTCTTTTTCAAAGGACTGAATATGACAACTCCTTTAATGCTTTAAAGGACTAATTTTTATGTCTTCGAAAACATATATAATATTTTTTGTGCAGGAAAAGATACATATTCAACTTTACAAAGTTTGTTGGAATAAATGCTCTGTTCATATTTTTTCAATGTCTCTTTCAAAAGATACATGGGTTTGTCCAAAAGCTTAGCATTTTCTATTTTATAAACCAATAAACTTTGTATTCAAGATGCAATTATTCTAAACCAGGGAACTGGTACTGAGTAGCAGACCACTATAAAAATGGACATGTACCACAAATGACTACAATACTGAAATTAATATGCAATCATGTGAATTTATACCCTAAGAAAATTAATCAATAAAATAGAAAAGTCACATGAATGTACAAGATCAACTAAAAACTATAGAAGTATCAGCATTAATATCTTGTATAGTCAGTCTAGTGTTGTGTAAATATGAAATTTCTACTCATTGAATATTAAAGATTCAACTTTTTTTCTCAATAGTTTTGGAAAAATCTAGGATTTTGGGATGTAATATAGGAAATTTTAGGCAAATATAGGAAATATAGCAAAATCTTGAAAATATAGGATCACTTGACACCTGCGTTTGTCGACTATGCTAGTCAAAAAAAGTTTTGCAACACTTTATTATCCCCTCGCCAACGAAGTTGCGAAGGGATATAGTAACGCTACCGTCCATTCGTCCTTCCGTAACATCCTTGTGAACACTCTATAGAATCAACATCCTTCAATGGATTTTGACCAAACTTGGTACATACTTAGTCCTTAGGAGAGTCTGGAACCCTATTGATTTTCAAGGTCACCAGGTTAAATTTTTAGGCGAGGGGATATGCCACGCTTTGCGTTGCCGTTGTTTTTGTATAGGTTTTATATATACCAAAAAATAAAGCAATAGAAATTAAGTCTATCAAGTAATAACATAAATGTTATGTTTACATAAATTTTCTTTAAAAGATTTTTTTGAATTTGATCCATTTCTGGTTTACGTACATGTGATGTTTCAATTAAAAAAAAGAACCTTAAATTAACTTTGGACTTACTTTTCTACACATTTCTAAAGCAAGTACATGTACAAATAAATTGAATATTTTTTGACAATACATTGTATATATATAATATTTATGCAACAGAAGCTCTTCAACATATGAAACACAAGAGAAAGTATGTCAATGTTATTTAGTGTTAAGGTATATATGAAAGTGCACTGCAAAGCAACACCTTTTTCCTGCTTCTGGTTAGACTTGAACTAACATCTTCTAGCTTATAACTAGATGTAATACTTTATACAACAGAAGCTTTTCAAAATGTAAACACANATACAACAGCAAGAATTATAATGTTAGTGTTAATAAAGCATTGCACATATATATGAAAGCACACAGCAAAGCAACATGTTCAGTTTGAATGCCATTGAACGCACAGTTAATTTGACTTCCACATTATGAGAGTATAATTCTTGCACCAGTGGATATATAAAATTAATATCAGAATTTTCTACCAAGTGTAAAAGGTTAAATTTGAAAATTTAAATAAACAAAAGATACAAGAGAGAGGTAACATCAGAACAAATTTGTAAATTATGGAAAAAATAACTAAGCATTACATTCATACGGGTACAAGATTATATGTCTGTTAAATCTTTAGGTAGTCATGCATCCAAAAATACAATGGCCAACATATACTTTTCAGAAAAATGCATTTTTTTCTACAAAAATTAAACATAAAAATCTGTATTAAGGAGGGGGGGGGGGGGTCACTTTGACAATTAATTAGGGAATCATTGCCATATTCTTCAGAAAATATATAGATTATCTGATAGACAAGACTTTATTCTACACCCTTCCTTCCAAAAAGCCATGAGAAATATAGAGCAGTTACACCTAAAACCCTTGAGCACGTCTCATTATATTTCAACATTGTACCATTTTTATCTTCGCCTATTCCCCAAGGAAGCCATGGTCGGTTTGTATAATATTGAGAGGCGTTATTACTAGGGAACAAGCCTTTTCCTTCAAGCCAATCAACTTTTCAAGGCTTCATAAATTGATTACCACTTCATGAATGAACCGAAATATTTGGTATACCAAACTTTTCCTATAACCCACTGATGAATTCAATATCACACTGAATTTTTCTAAACCGGTTAAATATTGTAATGCTTCGATTTAGTGTATATTTGGTTTATGTTTGGAAACTTTGAAACGACGATTTCTTTCAGTGCTATGTTTGTTTATGGTGGGAAGCGGAGGCCTAATCACTACTTTAAAATTAAAAATTAAAAATATTGACCTGTTGTTGATCAAACCCAGGACAAAACATTTGTTTTAAGTTAAATACATGTTTAATTATAATTTTGCAACATCATAAAACATTTTCATAAACAATCATCTATTTTGGCAAATGAATCCCTAGAAATCACAGCACATGTGTACGAAATCAGGAAAATTTTGGCAAAGCCGGTGGCAGTGACTGTATCCAGCGGATGAACCGTGTTCAGTAGCAGATACGAGAACTGTCCGTAGTTTGATAGACAACACGCTAGCACGATGGAATCTCTGGAAGAATCTGACACAGCATCGTTAGACCTTTCATGTGAATCGTCAATATTTGATGAAGAGGAAGAAAATACAAATGAAACTGAAAATATTGGGGTAAATCCGTACCAGTTTGAGCCTTATGATAGCGATTCGTCACCTTCTCAGGTAAATTTGGACGAAAGTGACCATCATCGATTGGAAAATACTGACTGGTAAGTATATATTCTTGGCAAAAAATATTCTAATTGGTCATTTTCAGTGAATTATTATATGCAACATTTGTAGAAAAAAAATCTGGTTTATCATGTCTGAAAATGAGAGAACATGTTTTTGTAACTTCTGAAAAAAAAAATCTGAAGGGAAGTAAAAATCAGTTCCGATGCGCCAGTTGCACATACTGTGCAATTCAGAATCGAAATTGCAATATATTCTACAGTAACTTAAACAAAATTTACTGTGCGACAGTTCGTGTTTAAAAAAAAAAAAAATTTAAAAATACGCCCTCCTGTTTGAGAATTCCTGCATTTGCCTTAGCCTAAAGTGAAATGGTTTGTTCCTTACATGTGAACAATGCCAGAGACTTCGGCTTTGACTATTGAGAAATGTCTTTTGGAATGTTGGAAGAACATCTAATATATTTTCATATATATATATAATGTGGAAATTGCACACCCATGCCCACAGTATTACAATGCATTTGCTGCAAAGAAATATCAAGAGTCACTGATGTCATTGACGAATTAAATGATGGTCAGTTAACCTGCATAACGTCCCATCCAGGATTTGACCCAGTGTGCCTCAACACTTACGTCCTTCAAACTGCATATACCGGCAACAGTATGGAGTGGAAGTTGAAAACTCTCATGAGTAAGTTAGGCCAAATACAATATATATCTGCTTAGGGTTTCCCTACCGACCATTTTTTTATGCCTACCCTACAGCTTTTATTGACATTTTCACATGCACCGTTACATCCCAAATGACTGTCCCATAGAAATAAGGTGAACAAATTTAAATTATTTTAATTTTTCTACCTTCCTACATGTATCTACTGACCCTTATTTTTCAAAGCATGAAACCCTAAACAAACATACATTATTGGCCATAGCATTTTTATACGACAGATTTTTTGTTACAGATCATCCTGGTACAGGCATTTATCCAGTGAACAAATATGTGGTAATAAAACTAAAATAAACTGAAATCTTATTTAAACATATGTATACATTTTTTTTGTAAAGTTTGCCGTTTCATGGTAAATAATAAATATATTACCATAAGACATCCTAATATTCATTTCGTTTCTGAAGCCAAATCCAAAGAGAATTCTCATTGAATTTGAAGTGCTGTAATGAATTCAGTATATTTTGCTGAGAAAAAGAAAATCTATATAGTAAAATACCCTTTATAGAGTAGGAAACAATTTTTGCTTTTTGTGAAGGAAGTTAGACTCAAATATCTTTTGTGTGCCATCCATTGCATAATTTCTTTAGTAGATTTCACCCAAAGTATGTACTGTCGTACATTTCCTAGCTATATATTGCTGCGTATAGGTTTTTTTTAAAGTGCTGTGAAAAACCACAAATATTAGTCAAAAGACACACACAATAAGCCTTGATGGTCGTCTAAAGACCATTAAAGAACCAAATATGTGCCATATCCGGATATCACACATACTGGAAACATAAATATTTAATATACATTTACATATATATGAATACATCTTCTTTTTTTCAGGAGATACAGATACATTTCATACAGACAGTTTGTCCGATGGATTTGGGGTTATCTTGGGAAAAAGGTCAGAGTTGTGCTACCATCTTGTGTAGTTAAAACTATCAGGGAAAAATTTCCATCAGAAAACGGACTTTATACAGGTTTTAATCCTCCAGATTAAATGTTAGTTCTCTTTCAAGGAATGATCTTCTTGGAATGAGTTGTTATAACGGGAAGTTTTCAGTTTGATTGCCTCAGCTTTATTTGGTTTTTCAAAGCTACTGCATAACGGTGGAGGAGCAGGTTGAAGTTGTGGAACTTCATCAAAGTTCATACGGCATTCTGTGGCAAGAGTTACCGTAGCCTTTATTAACTTGTCAACGTAACCTGAAATGAAAATAACTGACGTTTATATATTTTTTCTATATTAAATACATAGCAATAATATTACTTATATCAATGCAGCCATAATTGATTTTTTTCTCCTTTTTTAGTGAAGATTTATTATCTATATAATAACCAGCAGAAAAGCAGTATTAAACTGAAATTCATTGAATAATTTGAACTGAATTTTGAATTTTTGGTGTTTAACACTACTTTCAGCAATATTTCAGCTATATCATGGCGACCAATTTTAGTGGTGGAGGAAGCCGGAGTGAACCAACGACCCTGGGCAAGCAACTGGTAAACTTTATCACTTGCGGCTGCAAGTCGAGTGCACCCTTTTTGTAATTTACAAATTTACAAACTGGGCGCGAACCCATGCCGTATTGGTGATACGCTTGTATGAGCTGTTAAGATACAATGACCCAACTCATTGAACCACCCGGGCCCCAACTGAAATTCAAGTCAGCCAAAAATATAAATGCATATTTACTGACGTTTTATTTATTTTATTTATTTATTTATTTTTTGGCTAGATTAACAGACATACCATATGTACATCTTGTCTTGATTCCTCGCACGGTATAGCCACGCTTCTTGAACTTTGGGAACACCACATCGTACCTTTTCTTCCCATCTTTTGTGACTGCCTGGTCCCGCATTGTATTTTCAATATAGTGAAGGCTAGCAAGTGTTATTCTGTAAAAAATAAATACATGTCAATCAAGCAAATCAGGTTGCTAGTCATAATTAAACTGATTAATCTGGTGTAATTTGTCTGTAATTCTGTACAAATGTTAACTGATTTTCAAAATTACTGATACACCAGACCTCTCGCCACGGTATTTTAGAAGGGCGCCGCGTCCTTCATGCCCTTGGTCGCACCCTTCTCCCCCTAGTACCATATCCAAAATGCCCTCGTGCCTTTTTCGTAAGTTTATAAAAATTTATACTAAAACTGCCTTTCTCTTGTTACAAATATCGATCGATGTGTATAATCTGTCAATTAACAGATTACATCACAAAATTTGACACCTGTTGTATATCTATGGGAATTGTAACTCAACAATCTTCTTCTCTGAAACTAATCAGCCAATTGCAACCAAACTCGATCACAATAGTCTGAAATAGTTAATTACAGGTGATCAAAGGCAATTAACCTTAATTAGCGATCATTCATTTTGGTGAAAGAAGTTAATAAAATAAAAGGCCGTTGGCCACTGGTCCCCCGACGCCAAGGTTATATCGTAAGATTAAATTTTGAAACTACTGTAAACTAGAGGGTCAGGTGAGCCTGTATCACTCATAATTCTGAAAGGGGACCATCCAAGGACCATTTTTAAGTAAAAAAAGGGGAGTAACTCTGGTTAGATTTGTCGAAAAATCATCATTATCGAACTTGACCTAGATATTCATGAGATACAATTACATACCAAACCTAGTTTCAATCT
>MJUT01023540.1:30610-50605 GCA_002080005.1 Gigantidas platifrons
AAAAAGGGGCACAACTCTAGTAAAAATAGTCGAAAAATTGTCATTATCGAACTTGACCTAGATATTCATAAGATACACTTACATACCAAACCTAGCTTCAATCTGACTTTTCATTCACAAGTTATCATCTGGAAACCAAAAAGCACACGGACGGACGATACCCATTTCTATAGTCGCCTTCGACGAAAAGTCGGGGGACAAAAAGATATGGGGCAAGTGTCAAGGAGACCACACCCCATCTCCGTATGAAATTGAAGGACAATTTTTAATCTAGAGGTCTCCATAAGGCTTTCAACAAGGGCGGAATTCTAACTGTTATTTCAATATTGAAATTTTTAAACAATGGAGTTGAAATGAAAAAAAGGGGCAGATTTTTCAAATTTTATACCTTTTGCAACATGCCATACGTCAAAATGATGAGAAGTGTCTGGCATCTCTTCACGAATGTACTTGACCAGCTGTACATGTCGATTTGTGACAAGTTCACCAATTTCAAGACCATTCTCTTTAAAATAGGTAATGGAGCAAACAAAACCCTCTTTTTCCATGTGGTAGCTACTTTTTACCTCATTACTCTGTCAAACAAAAAAGTTGCACATGTAATTATTTCACATGAAAAGTACATATATGTATGTATTTTTGTTTGTTTTGTTATTCTTAAAAATAATAATGTTCATCTCTGAAGTCAAGTTAAGGGGAATATATTCTTAATTATAAATTGTAAAGAAGGTATGTTCAGCAAGCTTTTAAAATTTGTTTTTTTTATGCTTTGTGATCACATTCTTGTCTTAATACAGGTTTAATTGATATGAAATACACTATGAAGGGAAATAAAAATCAAGGTCACATAGTACAAGTTATTGCTTAATAGAGGTGGTCACTAAAGCAGGTTTGACTGTATTATTGAATTTTACTATGTACATTATAGTAAGCCAGTATTCTGAAATAATGAATTTTGTCATTTTCTATCACTATATATATCATTGTATATAAAATAAAACTCTCTACCTGAACAAGCTGAAAATCAACAACCATCATGAGGTTCAAATCCAGCATGGCATAACTTCCGTATTTGGCAGAATGTCCTGGTGTATCTGCTCTACCATCACCACCAAGAATCAAAGGCAGTTCTTTGTCCTTCATAAGTCTCAAATACCTGTCTTGAAACGCTGTCCATACAGTTGAAATTGAGGGATGAAGATAATACTTCTGATGGTTTTGAAACGTACTACTTGATATGGCAGCAACATTCATGTGGTCAAGAAAACGTAAAACTTTAGAAGGAATTGACCCTGAAAAAATATGTAAATATGTTTTATTTTGAAATGAAAAATACGTTGAAACATTTGGGAGGGGTTGGAATACTGAATTATTTCAGACAATACTATAACAGAATTCTTATACCAGTTCAGTTTTACAAAATATTGAAATATTTCAGACACATTGTACATGCTAACTGCCAATTAACCATAAAATTCAAAATTCAATGCATTCCCAAATGCTATGAAATATGACGAATTTTGCCATAATTTAATAAACTAGCCAAACTTGCCTTAGAGGTCATTTAACAAAAATAGTGTATGAGGTCAACTCGCTATTCTCTTATTGTGGTAATTATATAATAGTAATTGTTTACAGGTCATTTCTCCTAATAAATCAGTTGGTCTTTGGTCTAAGGGTGACCTTTAAATACAGGTTTGACTGTACATACCTAAGTTAATTACATACCTGAAAATAGAATTGCAGCCGACATCAGTAGATTACCAGCTGGTACTGCCCCTGTCATAGGTTGACTTTGCCAAAGTCTGGTATATCCACATATTCCACAATCCTGTTGAAATCTGACCATTGAACCAACTGTTTGTTTAAGTTGAACCATTGCCACTGATGAACATTTGGGACATGAATTCAGCAATTCCAATAACTGCTCTTCAAAAACAATGAACATTCGGCTTCTTGATGGTGAAGAATTGCTGCACTCACTATAATTTCAATAAATTGTCATTATTTAAATATATAAATAAATAAAATTTCCATGTACAGAGGATGCATTTTTATTTTTTTTGATCCCACAAAGATCAATTTTCAGACCGAGATTATTATTTTTTGCATTTGCAAAAATCTATTCTTTGAAAATGCCAAGTCACAATTTTTTTTACATGTACCTGCCCAGTCATATTATTTTTTTTCTCCACAATTTTGTACAAAAATGTATCAGACATTTTTGAGAAAGTTCAGTGTTTTATTAAACAGACAAAAAGATTTTGTACTTCAAGTCAGCAGCTTTAGAGTTTTGTTATATTTTGTTTTCCTCTGAATTGTCTTCCTTTTTTCCTCCTTTGTATTAATTTATGACTTATGTTTACCTCTTATTTCTAATACTATGTTGTATATGTTTTGCTGTCATTATATATAATGTGTATTATTTATGTAAGGAGAGGACTAATATATGATGTGGCCAACAATGTCATAGTCGACAGCACTTAATTATTATTAGTATATTGTATAAGTATTTAGTATATTTTAATATGGGCATTTTTGTTCATTGTAATGCATAATATTTAATTTGTAATGTTATTGTTTATGAATCACTGTAATGACTTTGGCCCTCTATTGGACAATAAAAAATTCTTATTCTTATAAGTTGCAATAACTTATGTCCAATCTTATTGCCTAATTTATCGCAATAAAATATTATTACATTACATTTAACCAACAAAAAAAACATACACAATACATATATAGTACCTAACATCATCAGTGGTCTGAAACAATTTCATCTTCAGACTCTGGAATATAATCTGAATCTGCCTGAACATGCATTTGCTCATCATCTGATTCATCTTCACCCTGTTCACTGTTGCTGTCAAAGGACATCTGGTTTGGTTGTGGTCTTCTTTGTGGAGGTGACTGACTTTCCTCTAAATATCTGTTACATTGAATTCCTATACTTTTGGATATAGGTTTGAGTTCTGCTTGTATTACTGCAATCAAATCAACATTTTTTGTTGAAATTATTTTTTTTTATACCTTTTATATTGATTTATAAATCTAAGCTCTACAAAGGTAAACAGTATTTATAAGACCAAGGTTTCAGTTTGGGGCATTTTCTAGGCAAACGGCCTAAAGATTTTGAAAATGACCTAAACTTCGATGACTTTTAGGACAAATATTTAGTTAAGTAAATAGGGAATGATTGATAGAAAATACCACTTTTAGGACAATTGTCCGTAACATTATTAGGTCTAACAAAAACCCTGAAGACTGCAAAATACATTTGTACATGTAGTTCATAGTAATTCATATCTGCAAATAAAAGTTAGATTGTATCATATGATTCCATAAAAAAATAAAAGATTTTAACTGCTGCATTGTATACAGATATTTGAATTGGATATAGACTCATTTTTTAAGTAATTTTTTTTTTGTTTCCTTATCCTGACTACCATCTGTGTCCATCAACTCGCCACTGCTCAACACATCTGCTTGATCTGTACTTTGCTCTAACAGAACCTGTAATAATACAAATTGGTTAAAAAAAGCTGAGAAATTATTGAAAAATAAAATTGACATAAGGTCAAAGTTGTGTGTGTGTGTGTTTTTTTGTGTGTGTCTGCGTGCAGGTAGGTGTTTAGGGCTCTGATGTCAAAAACAAACACATAAAAATCTCAGACTGGAAGAAATCTAGAAAAAAATCAGAATGCAAATGTTTACAAAATGACAAAATTTCAGTAATGGTTCGTTGACACAATGTGTGAAAATTAAAATTATAAACCTTCAAATTTGATGTTGTTCCTTTATAAAGGGTCATTTGCTGACAAATCTGAGATAAAGTTTAGGTAATGTTATGGCCTGGCCATGTATTCCACCCCCCCCCCCTTTTCCCCTACTTTACTTACTCTTGCACACTCCCTTTTTCTGAATGCTGTTCTCATTTTCTTGGGAGGAGGCAACTGACTTGCTGGAGCAGGCGTGGAAAAGGACACAGGCGAAGTATAAACAAAATTTTCCTGGCCATAGCTTGGTGACATCGTTGAACATGGCATCGTATGTATGGTTGGTACCGCGTCTGGCAGGAGACATTTCTTTCTGACAGGGAGATTCATGGTTTTTTTTAATTCATATTCCACAGGATAGCTTCCCGGAGGAAAATGTTTTTCACATAATACTGAATTAGCAGTAGGTTTGATGAAATCTTTCCTCTTGACTTGTACAAATTTAATCCACTGGCGGCGTATGTTAGGTCGAACATTCTCTTTTGGAAACTCGTGAAGTGACAAGTTATCCTTATGAGTTGACGTGCATCCTGCCGCAACACAAAACTTTCCGGTCCTACCTGATTTTTCATTTGACATCACTCTATTTGGAGCGGTACCACGACTTACCAAAATCCCCCTAATTTACCGAAATCACCTTAAAATTTACCGAAATCACCCTTGTTTGTGGAATAATCCCACCAGTAGTGATATATATACAACTGATGTAGGTTCCTATGTAGTTTTTAAATTAAAAAAATACGTTTTGAAAGTTGTAGAGCCGATTTAGTGTTTTCAATTAAGAATGTGCATAGTCCAAGATGGCGGACATTTTTTAACTCTATTTACCTGTGACGTTAGCACTGTTAGATTATGCGTACATGTAATATATAATAATAAAATTATATTAAATGAATTTTTAAATGCTCATATTGGATTAAATTATTCACAATGAATGTAAATAATGTAAAGCCCCCACGCCACGACAAGGCTATGAACATGTGGAGGTGGGCAGGGATTTTAATGGGAAATTTAGTTGTCATTACTTGTATTTATGGATTTTATTAATTTATAAATAATTTAAAGCCCCCACGCCACGACAAGGCTATGGGCATGCGGTAGTGGGCAGGGATTTTAATGGGAAATTTAGTTGTCATTATTTGTATTTATGGATTTTATTAATTTATAAATAATGTAAAGCCCCCACGCCACGACAAGGCTATGAACATGTGGAGGTGGGCAGGGATTTTAATGGGAAATTTAGTTGTCATTACTTGTATTTATGGATTTTATTAATTTATAAATAATTTAGAGCCCCCATGCCACGACAAGGCTATGGGCATGTGGTAGTGGGCAGGGATTTTAATGGGAAATTTAGTTGTCATTATTTGTATTTATGGATTTTATTAATTTATAAATAATTTAGAGCCCCCATGCCACGACAAGGCTATGGGCATTTGGAGATGGGCAGGGATTTTAATGGGAAATTTAGTTGTCATTTAATGTACTTGTATTTATGGATTTTATTAATTTAATAATTTATCTTTTCTTTATAATTAATTTTGTTTTAAGATACAAATATCATGTAATTAAATATTAAGACAACATTTATATGAGCATGGTTTTCTTAATGTCATTATTATTTATGAATTGTATGTATTTAATAATTTGATATTTAAAAAATATGTTTGTAATTAAAAATTGATACAACATAGACAAAGGATTTGTTTATTAGACATTTAAAACTACTTGGATATCCCATCATAGTCCGCGAGAAAAAGTTATTTATTCTTTTAGGGAAATTTATATTGGAAAACATACATATAATCAAAAATACAAATAAAGAACCTGGATGGTTACTAAAATATTTTACATAAACAGGTTTTTAAAGAAAGGTGTAAAACATTTTTAAAAATGTAAGTATATATTTTTTTTCAAAATTTCAAAAAGGAAATGATATAAGTTTTCAAAAAAGAAAGTATATTAGTTTTCAAAAAAGATAGTCTATTAATTTAAAAAAAAAAAAAAAAATGATTGATTGATTGATGTTTAACGTCTAGCGAGCAATTTTTCAGCAATATTCAGGACGAGATCATGTTTACAATAAATCAATATGTAGGTTGAAAACGGGGGACGGATGAAAACAAAAATTTAAACGCCACAGGACTCGAAACAAGGAAAGGTGATAGGTAGGGACGGATAATTTAGCCAGTGCAACAGGTCTCCTATGGACCACTCATCATGAGCATAATGCTCATAATGAGCTGTTGCACTGGGTTCTTTAACGTGCGTAGAGGGTGGCAATCTCTCAACACAGGACCTCGGTTTTACTTACGTCTCGTCCGAAGGACGGGTTGGTTGTGAATTTATACATCCCGCACAACCGACGGACGCCCATTTAATAATTTTGTCCATCATTCGTCGCTCGTCTTCTTCTTCTTGAAAGTTGTAGTCCTTTCATTTATCTTCCTCTTGCGTTGCCCAATCTTCTTACCAAGTGATCTAGGCTTCAGCACAGTCGTTGTTCCGTCCGTTGATGTCACAGTCTTCTTGTCCTTGGGCACAAAACGTCGCAAACGTTTAAATAGTCTCTGTCTCTCCTCCTGAGTTTTGCTGAGCCATCCAGACTTGGAAACGTGAAAGTGTCTATGTGTCTCCGATAATCGATACTGTCCCATGCTGACAAGTGAGCGCAAAAGCTCCTTGTATTGGGTATCTACAAGGTTCTTCACAATGTTAACCAAGTCTAGCAAAGGTTGGGACTTCCAGTCGATTGCCCGCTGCAAAACGTGGTTAAGCGACTCACTGTTGTTGTTCGTCCAACTCTTGTCCAAATATCCAGGTGGACTTTCTGTCTCCCACTGTTCTTGGATGTTCTGCTTCAGTCTTCCCGAAAAATACTTATGGAATTTAGATGAAATTTCCATGGATTTCGCCTCAATCTCCTCCCACTTCACGTCGAAACAAATGGCATCATCTGCGTTTATAAGTCCGTCTTGTCCAAAAATGTCCTCTATAAGTGATTCACGGGCCTTCTTGTCAATACATTCATCAATCAGCTGCTGATTAACGTTCTTCTGCAAATGTCTAGTGCACAACAAGTGTCCAGATTCTGGAAAGGCGGCGGTAATAGCGTTAAGAAGCGGTAATTCCTCGTCAGTTCCAAAAACAAGATCGTTCGTGTCCGTACTAATCAGCTTGACCCGAAAATGGTTAAAGAATACACTGAAACTCTCCCAAGTCACTATTGTCATGAATAAAAAGAGGTCCTAAGAAAATCGGTGGTCGTTTTGTGGAAGCCATGTTGACAGCTGTCTGTTTAAAACATGTAGCAGTTACGTGCATGTTACATAAATTGAATGTCTTGTCTATTCCTAAAATTGATTGTCCAGAGCAGCACAAATTCTTGATGTCCTTTAATTGATCGTCTGTATACAAAATAATGCACGGCGCCTTACCATGGTCTCTCACGATGGACTTCACAATCGAATTGCTATCGGCTAGCATCTTGTCGATTTCACTGATATGATCGGCTATGTTTCCTCTGCTGATATAATGTCCTATTTCCTCCTTACGTTGCTTCTTCTGGTCTTTATACTTCTTGTCGTACACTTGTCTCCTACTGCTCGGTCCACTAAGTACGTCATGTTCTAAAGTCAACTTGTTGTACACATTCAGTGGGTTATCACACTTCAACATTTTTGACATATCTGACATAACGTTTGCCGGTGTTCTGATATATTCGGTCTCCTCCTTTGCGTTTCCATGCGGGGATAATCCTGGAAATATTCCAAAATATTCCACTAGAGCGATATGAGAATCTCCTAGCCATGAAACACGTCTCTTGAATGAAGAGTCTTTCTTTAGAGTTGAATAATTCCTGGTAAGTTCATGTACACTGTCCAGTGTCGATTGATTCTCGATTGGCACAAAGGTCTTCTTGCCTTTCACTTTCTTTGAATAACAGAATGAATCACCTTTTTTGTAAATTACTTTAAGCTTTCCTTCCGTGTCAGTCGTTAAATAGGTTTTCGGTGTAGATCCTTTCGCAGAATTGTATATTCCACAGTCATCCGAAAAATTACTTCGTATTCCTCTCTGTCGTTTTTCAGCGTTGGTTTTGTTCTTTACGACGAAAAAGACGTTGTTCTTCTCTCCATTGGGAATGGTGTCATAAATTAGGGGGATTTTGGTAAGTCGTGGTACCCATTTGGAGTGTATAACAGCTAATTATAGTAAATTTTGTGCGTGTCCAATGTAAACAATCTGAAATCGTATGGAGGGAACACACTCATGACGTCACTTCCCTTTTACCGGATATTTTTAGAAATCGTTCAGGTGTCCAAAAGGACATTTCCATAAATATCTCAGTAACACAGGCACTTGTTTCTATCAATGGGGGGTCGACTATCAACGTATAATATAATTAGCGAAGAACAAGCTAAAAAAGTTCCGAAAATCTTTCCGACCAATGAAATAACTCGAAACAAAATATGCACGGTAAACCTCCTGAAACGATACGAGTGGAGGAAATTTGGATATGTCGTCAAGAATAAAGTTGAATTTCATCAATAAATATGTGTTGTTCGTACGTATCAACTAGATAGGAATGAAGGGAAATCATTTTTGAGACGAGAACAAGCGGAGATCCTTTTGAAAACTGGCACGTTGTTGTAAAATATCGAGTCGAAGCGAGGATTCCCTTTTCGTATTTTGACGATTGTTTCTTACCTTTAGGTTTATTTAAGTAAAACGGCAGCTGGACCTAGAAACAAAATAGTTAGTAGAACGAGAAAGTTGTAACACTAAATGTTGTAAAATATGGATATATGGCTCTAAGATGTACTTCCAGACAAAGATCCATACCATAATCGCGGGAGGGAGCATATGAGGAAAAGGGGGGGGGTCCGGAATACGAGTGCCTGTGGGGTTTTCCCTAAGAACCGGCCGCCGGCCAAATTGACCGCTTCAATCAATTTTCTGGCCGGTTCAAAAGCTTCCAACAAAAATTATTGATTGTGATTTTGACTAAAAGCATTCGTTTTCAAACTTTCTTGAATGAAAAGCAAGTAGAAAAAGAGTTTTATTGGCGAACGACTTCGTGTTTGTTTGTATCATTTTAACTTCCTTAAAGTTTAAGTTGTTGACACTTTCCCGATGATATATGAAACGGCACTTTTCATTGGTCGATATTTTCACGACTGGTTCTTTGCTCTCGCATAGATAACAACCGAAAAATCGAGAGAGCCACGGTAACCAGTATGTGATGAAAAACGAAAACACGTGTATAGTCCAACATCAATATAAAGAGAACCTTGCATGATTTTTTTTCTCTTTGACAGCGACCTCAAAGCGTCGGAAAGGGTTGCATAACATCTTTCAGAAATCAAATGACAGATGAGTTGATAATGAGCTGCTAAATCTTCCAGCATGTTCCTATCAACGGCGATTTGTTACCCCCCCCCCTCCAAGTAAACAAAATGTTTCTGGTTAATGCCACACCGGACTGCAACTTCTTGTGTACTCTTTAACACATGTCCAGAAACATTTTTTTAATATGCCCACTGTTTGAAGCTAGTTATCTAATTTATTTAATTGGCATTCCTAGTGATCTATTGATTTTATTTATTTTTTAAGTAAACTGAGTACAGGAATAAGAATGGACTATGAACATATAACTTTTTATTAATTTTCAGTCAATGTATTATGACTTTATAATAATCAGAAATTTCTAATTGAAAATTGTATACAGCTTGGTTTTCATTTCTCTTGTTCACTTTTGGACAAAACCATGTACCCTGAGAACCAGACCAGTCAAAACAGATGAAAATAAAGAATCACTTACAACCCCAAAGGTGAAAAGAACAAAAACAACACTGAAAACAAAAGCTTAACCAATAAGACCCCATTGACCCAATCAACAAATCAGGGATGGAATTAAAAACAAAAACACAAGAAATGAATTAATTTACATGTACACGTACATGTAAAACTGATACAATGACTCAACTACAATGTGAGTAACTTGAAAACATGAACAAAGCATTTTAGATATTCAAACTTGGTACAAGATTAATGAATTAGTCTATCACTGGTCAGTCTGGGTGGCTGTATAACAGTACATGCATTGTCAAGTAAATTTATTTGTGTACTTTTAAAATTTTGAACTTCTGTTAAGGTTTTTACATTTTCTATAGTACATTTTAGATGTTGCTGAAAGTCATTCATAGTCATGATAGTCAGTAAAATCATACTGCAACCAGGCCCTAAGGTTATAAAACTTTTTGAGCTGAGTTTCCAGCTCAGACTCAAGGATTGACCAATATCAAAACTGAAAATTTTGTAACAAGGATATTTGAGCTTTAAGACTCAGCTCAGAAAGTTTTATAACCTTGAGACCTGGACTAGAATAACAAGATATTGCAAAAGGAAGCACACAAAATTGTCATTTTCAACCATTAATTTATATGTTCAGAATGCACAAGAGTGCAGGATTTTAGTCTAATTTTTAAAAATTTCCTGGGGGGACAAACCAGACCCCCCACACATAGCACGCCGCTATGTGGCGCGCACGCCTTGGGCCTGTTAAAATTATATTTTGGCCTTCTACAAAAAAATAAAGGGAATACCCTGACATGTAGTTATTACAGTATCACATGGAAATAAAAATGATTATACCTTCAATTTTTAATGATAGCGATTGAGTTGTCTGTCTTTTTTTAAGGGGGAAAGGGTGGGGGTAATGAATGCACACATGTACAGTGTTAGAAACTAAGAAATAAGGGAGGTTGTCACAAGGGCAAGTAGGGGGGAAAATCAGGTCGTCCGAATTTACATCAGGTTGCTGAAAAGGGTCGCAGAGCGACCCTTCCCACCTCGCATTGCGAGGTGGTCATTACAGCTCAAGGGCCCCAGAAGCTCTGGGGTAAATAGTGCAAAATCCTGCATTCTGGGTGTTTCCTGAGGCCTACTTTTTGGTTTGAAAAAGGTGGCTCACTCCTTGAAAAGAATGGCTTTTGGTTTTACAGTGGGAGCCAGATCAATGTTGAAAAACACCCATCAATTCAAGTTTTAGTTCCTCAAGAAGTACATTTGACTTTTTAGTAACGACGGACAAAAAGCACTTGTTTGTTTAAAAAAAAAATTAAATCAGTTGTTTATTTTTTTTAAATTTTATTCAGATTTAAGTTCCTTTTCAATTTCCATATTCACGGCCTCTTCAGATTCATCACATTCTGAAGTTACCCTGCCCAAATTTAGTAAATAGTTAAAAAGCTGCCTGAACTGATTTGTTCTGGGCTTCTTTTTTTTTTATTCATAACTACCTTAAGGACATCTATTCAATGTCACATTTTTATTTATGTCTACCTTGATTATTTGAGTCTTGCTTACCAGTGATTTTTTATATGTCCCCCCCCCCTTTTTCCTATTGAAATAAATATCACTGTACTGTGATCAAATACCACACAAATTGTAATAACTAATATTTGTGTAATCTTTAGCAGAAGAACGATGTCTCTGTCCATTTGCTCAATGGTCCAACTACATGTATATATAGCTTGGGAATGAAAATATAGCACAAACGTAAATTGCCAGTCAGTCAAAAACAGAAGAAAGTAAAGGCTGTAATTATCATTTGCCAGACCTCAAATCAGATTGCAACAATGGAGTAAAGCTACTGTAGTTCAAAGTCTATTTTTTAATTGGATATGCATTAACGTTTTCACATGTCTGGATGTAAATAAACGATAGATCGTAATATTAACCCGGTGTCGAGTATAAAATACCAATGCGGATTGATAAATATCCGGAAGCGTCCCGTGCATTTCAACGAATTTTGAATTGCCAATCTTCGCATATATGAACATATTTAATATGAGAACTATGATTTTATGTCACAGAAATGAGAAAATAATAAATCAAAGGTTCGTTTTGTTAGAGGTAGCTTCGGACAAAAAGTTCGGTCAATATTTCCTGTAGCACAGTACCGCATTGTGTCCCCTTTCCAAAATGGCGCCATTGTTGTTTGTTTACGAAAAATAAATACAAATAGTTTTATTTTAGTCAGGCATATATAAACATACATTAAGCTCTAATGAACGAAATTAAAGTTTGTTTAAACCGCAATGGATTACTTTCCAAGAAAATCACTCTCAAAATACTTAACGGATACGATAGAATTCACCCTCCAACGTGAGCCCTGACTGACAGAAAATATTTGGTCGTCAGTCGGGCGACTATTCTGAGAATTCAGGTTGTCCTGATCAATGTTAGGTTGGTTTTGACGATCGGACGACCGCTACTTTCGAACACTGATGTATAATATATATGGGTGTCTGGTGCAGTGGGGGCCAAAATTGGCCAGAAAATAATAAAATCATTAATTTTGAAAGGGTTTGAAATGCCTTGAATTCGCAGGAAAATCAACCAATTACACCAAAGTGTGTTCTATACATCCCTTGGATTTGCTGATATATAGCTTCAATCAAGGATTTATATAGTATGTAAATCCTTGGTCTACTATATATATCCTTGGTTCAATGGAAAAGTTTTTCCCTTTTTTTCTGTATCATCCCTCATACCAAGGATTTATATAGTATCCTTGCTCATACACGTGAAAAAAAAATAGTTTCATATCTAAAAACATCGAAAATGATAAAACAAAGCAACCAATCACGCCAAGTTTTGTGATATACATCGAATGCATTCTAAACTACACATTGGTATGTCGATTTCATGTAAACAATGAAGTTTATTGATTTTATAGTATCCTTGCTCATACACGTAAAATTTAAAAAAAAGTAGAGTTTTATACATCTCAGGGGTGTGGAAATACTGAAATGTTCTACTTGTCCCCGGGCAAGTCATCTGAAAAAAGTTACTTGTCCGGACAAAATTCTACTTGTCCTGTTTTTTGTACAAACATTTGATACTTATTAACACAGTTGCTAAATTGAACTTGTTTATATTGTCTATTACTTCATTGCGTAAAATTTGAAATATAGTTTTAATAAAGTTAACACAAACATCCCTGCCTAAGTGATCACTGTCCAAATGAAGGCCATTTTAAATTTGGATTTCAGATAGGAATATGCAGTCAGAGAATATCTGGTTGTTTTTAGATACAGAATAAGCTGAGTTAAAAACAAATCTCATATCAATGAAGTTCATTTTGATTAACCTTGACAATGGATTTATCAATCAAACAGTCATGTAATACTAGTATTTAGTTTTAGTGGTGTCTTCATACTTTGCAGATGACTGGTGGGAAGATAGGTATCCATTCTGTCCACGATTTTGCCAATGAACATTAATGATTTCTTGTCAGCAAAATCAGAGTATATTCTGCAGATATTTCAATATGAGACACTATCAGAATCCAGCAGTAAACATGAGAAATCGGCTAACCACTTGGGTGTTTTTCCTAACATTTTGTGTCCTTTTCTGCTAGAGTTTTGCGTTTAACTTTTTCGTGATGTTCATTGTGGCCAGAATCTTTCCCAGTCTTTTTTTTATTATTATCAAATATTTGTCCATTGTAATGACTGCAACCCGATTTGTATTATACGTTCACGGATGTATGGCTATGGACAAGCAAGGAAATGTCACATTTCACATTCGAAACTCCTGTAAAAACCTGTTACACGGTCCCGGTTATCGTTAAGTAAATCATTGCAATCGGGTCGTAATACTCAACTTAGAACTTGTACAATTCTGGTTATTTTTAGCTGCTTTCGGAACACCACTGACGTGATCGTTTCCAATAAAAAAAAACACCAACATTTATCTAAATAACCGTCAATATTTACAATATAATATCATTTGAGGAATTGTCTTCCCAGAGTACTTTAATTAGAAATTATTTTTATTTGTTGATTTTTACTTGTCCCCGGACAAGCTAGCCAGGAAAATCTACTTGTCCGGCAGGTTCTATGTACGAGTCGGACGAGTCGGGCATGGCAATTCCATACCCCTGCATCTAAAAACATCGAAAATGATAAAACAAAGCAACCAATCACGCCAAGTTTTGTGATATACATCGAATGCAATCTAAACTACACATTGGTACACGTTGGTATGTCGATTTCATGTAAACAATGAAGTTTATTGATTTCTAAATAGGCCACCCTCATTTCCGGCCAGAACGCCGCCATTTTGACAAATGATGGTAAACAATTCTTAATAAATACAAATCGGGTGCACTGTTTTCAATAAAACTGCTAATAAACATTGAAAAATATTATATTACAGTCAAATCCACTTATTTGCATAGAGCAAATGTCATAGCATAATATCCATTTATGCGGGGTATTCAGTAATACGATAATCGAAATTCCAGCAAGGGGAGATAATACAGGTTGATCACACAACATGATTCTCAAGACATTACATTGTTTGCCTTAGAGTAAATAAAAGTTTTGCATTGGTATCATTGGTATACTGATTTTTATTTATGAAATAAAGAACTAAAAAGGTCCAAGTTGTTTTTTTTATTTTCATCTTTCAGCTCTACATCCTTAATTTGTAATATTATCGGCAAGTCAGAAATCATGTGATGATAGTTTATTTTTAAACAAATGTTCCACTGAAAAGTTGTGTTTATTGACTGTAATGCTTGAATCTATGATAATGTTAAGAATTATACAAAAAAAAAAAACTATTTCCAGCATTGAAACAGTGTATTAATTATGAAATATTTCAGCTGTCATTTTGTTTTGATCTACACGAGCCCCCACGATGACCAGAATACGAAATGACTCAATTTTAGCAAATTTTCATCAATCTATTTTAATTTGTTCACTCTTCAATTTCCTTGCCAAAAATGAACTATTAACGGTAAATAGAAAATATTTATTCATTAACCAAATATATATGAACGGATTAGAGACTATATTATGTAATCAATCGATGTCCTGATTCATAACTGACAAATGTAAACAATGAACCAATATTTCTGTTGAACTACATAATGCAAACACCACGTATTGAAACTTTAAAAAAAATTCCACAACCCATTATTTAATCGTTTTATTCTTGAAATTCATCATTTCATTGACAAAAATAAACTTTTCAAAAGAAAATATTATTTATAACCTCGATGACCCTAATGCTATTCTCTTATCCAAACATCCGGGTATTTAATAATAACAAATTTTTTAGCCATCAATTTTAATCGTTTCATTTTTATAATTTGTCTATTTTATTAACAAAAATAAACTATTGTAAAGAAAATATGACTTATAAGCAAAGTGTATGAATGGATCAGAGACTATATTATGTAACCTGACCATGTAAAAAAAAAAAAAAAAATGGCGTATGTAAATAACAAGGCGTGCGATATTAAAAATACGGATGAAAACACATAAATTGACACTACATTGTAGGAATAATGACTTTCCTTTCTTTAGAAAGGATAAATACAGCAAGCAAGTTTGTTATACATTTAAATTTCACTCTGAAATCAAAATATGACTAAAACCACGATGTCAACAAACAACATGCTTATCCAACAAAACATGTGACGCTATCAAAAAAATCAATAAATATCGTTAACTAATGAAATAAAAAATTCAAGAACAACTTTTTAAATATTTTATTGAATAAAAAATACAATAATGGAGTAAGTGAGCTCTTCCAATTTGGACATGTAAACTTCCTGTCAAAAATGTAGAAGAATATTCGATTATTACGAAGTTTGACAACTTTTTACCTGAATTTTTTCATCCAAATACCCGATGAATACGCTTATCCGATATTCAAATAAACAGAGGTTTTTTTCTTTAAAACTTAAGAAATGGTTTGGTGTTTTGAAAGACTATCCAATTATCGACAATATTCTATTATACGATATTCGAATAAGTGGAGTCGACTGTATCACAAAAATGATGGCTCCGCTTCAATATTCGGTATGATAGAAGAGGAGTTTGAAAGTTTAAATTCGAGTTTTGACAGTCCATGAAGGTCAAAAGGGAAAATAGATTAATGTCAATTATTGATGAGATATGGGTTATACATCTACGAAAAGTCGATACTTTATCAACGATTGGTATTTAGAACAAATAATTTCACAAATAAAGCCAAAGATATTTGGGGACTATGTAACCAACAACCCTGTTGAAAAACACCAAACAAACAACACAAAGTGCCTGATCATCCCAAATAGTAAGACAGCTCAATACAAAAACAGCTTCTTCGTGGACACTGTCATACGTTGGAACCATCTACCAGACACAGTTGCATGCTCAAAGTCCCTTGAGGCATTCAAGACCGCCCTTGCGGACCAGTGCCAATAAATCCGGGCGCCTCTCTCTACCGTTGTATAAAAACCGTTACGGGATCTACAACGTACCCAATACAGATACAGATCTGTAATTATGGTTTTATTTATTTACAAATACTGGTTTAAAATGTTGAAGGGATGAAAATTTCCGCCATTAATCAAAGGCACGCGCATCGTCAACGAATTGCACTATGGGTAATCTCACTCCGCAACATACTTACATACAATCTATGTTAAATCTCCCGAAGTTTCATATCCTTCCTACTATATAAATCCTTGTAGTGACTAATTAGTTTTAATCAGCAAACATTTTTCTATGATTTTTTGAAAATTCAAGTGGCGAATTGGGTACGGGAAACACTCGTCACTTTCGAAAATCAATCGTCCTGTTGATAAGGAGGCGAGTATTTCCTAAACCATTTTTGTCGTAGAACATTATATTGCGTGTCTACGTGCACACTGAAGGCTGCGTTTCCTCTTTTAAGAGTTTTGCGATTTCTTCAAGTCTATTATTGAAATCAGTGTTTTTACGTTCTTCTACTATTAAAGCCTCAACATAGTTTATAAATTGTTTCAAGCTCTCTCCATTTTTAATATTTAAACCACCTTCGATTATATTAAACATATTCGGATATCGACTCCTTATTTCAGGATTGTCTTTTATCCATGTGTCAGGGTTGTTTTTGTAAGCATCGAAGTCGTTTCTGGTAAATAAAGCTAATAGGCTAGCTACCAGACTTCTCATATCTTTTATAAGGTTGTTTATTGTATATCCACAAGCATCTCCATAGTCGATAAGATGAGTGCGAAATTTTCCTTCCTGTACTTCAATAATAATGTTCTTTGAGTGAATGTCACAATGAGACAAATCTTTAGACATAAGAATATTAATGGCGTACAAAATGTCGCTGAATATATGTAAGATAAGAGGCCACATATGCTCATTCAAGATATGATTAGCTACTATGTCTAGCCTTTTGCCTTCAATTAATTCCATATGCAGAATTACATACTCTCCGTCCCTATTGACAACAAATAGCTCTGGTGCCACTTTGTGTAAGCAAAGCATTGCTTCAACTTCCTCACATTTAAAGTTCGACATAAGGTTAGTTTTGCATATATGAGTAAATCCTGTGACAATGTCTTTTACTAGTCTTACAGCAGAGTTCTCCTCAAGATGTTTGTACAAAGGGGTGTCTTTATTTGGAGCAATTATCTTGTATTCAATACCTGCTCGATAATTGTTCGACTCGCTAGTTATCAATTTATGTTCATTATTATTCCTTATAACAGTAAATGGGTAAAGGCGGTTTTTCTGAATTGTTATGCTTTCCAACAACTGCCTTATATGTTCACGGTACTCACAGTTATAGCCATCAGCTATGATATTCACACGTTTTATACGCTTATGATATTCATTTATATTGTCATTGTATTCAATACGAAATCTACCATTGCGATCTTTCACAAGTTTACCATTGTCATTGGCAATTTGTTGCAGCACTTCCATCGCCACTTTCCAGTCTACTTGAGAAATACACGGACTGTCAGGTTGAACCGCCGACTTACTGTTTTCTGAAATAGCAACAGGCAATGGCGATCCGTCTACTTCCCGGTTTGAAGTGGGCAATCTGGCTACTTCTCGGGTTGAAGTGTCCGCCACGTTTATCGCTACTTCTGTTGATTCTTCTAGAGAATTAAACGTACTGTCAAGTTGAACCACCGACGTACTGTTTTCTGGAATATCAACAAAGAATGACGATCCGTCTACTGCCCGGTTGCCCGCCATTATCAATGTGTATTTTTCGAGAGTGGAAATCCAGAGGCATTGGGCATGCGCCAACATTTTAACATCCAAAACCGGCACGGTCCAAATCAGACAGACTCATTTTCCGGGGTTCGACGATTTACAGAAAAGAACAACAATTTACTGAAAAGAACCGAAAAGAACAGAAAAGAGCTAAAAAAATTATATAATAAATATAATAAAATTAGTGCAACATATATTTTATTACAATTAGTGCATGTTATAGCGTATACAAGGAGAGCGCATGCGCGAAGTAAATGGACGCTTAAAATTTTCAAGGAGACAATTTTTGTTTAAAATCGCGAAAAATCTTAAACATTTTCAGCCGTCAGTGTTTAAAATATTACAGAATATATTGCTTACGACCTCAGCAATAATTATGTAGATGATACACCAGGTAAAGCTGTGTATCTGTCCCAGTATACCACTTTGTATCATTTACAACACTAGAATATTGTCAGCCATTTTCGAATTTTGGAAGTAACACATGTCGACAAACAAACTTACCAAATATAGAGGTAGACCGTACCCGGAGAAAGTTGGAAGAAGAAATTTCACCCCGTTGTATTTTTTGATAGCAAAGGCAAATACCTAGAAAGGAAAGTCGCCGACAAGCATGAACGAGAGATAAAATGGTGGATAAAAAGCGGTGAAAACACCAGTGAAGGATATATCTGGCTACAGAACAAACTCAAATCCAAGATTAAAAAATCGGAAATATATGGCTATATGTATGGTTGGGCACTTGTGACATTACATCTAAACACAAGAAATACATATCGTTGGCATTCGAAGACGACCAGTCAGTGTCTACAGCGTACAACAACATCCAGAAAATAAATGACCTCATAAAACAATTCCCAAACTGCAGGGTCACATTCTTAGAAATACCTATATTCTCAATCAAAGAATGGAATGAACATAAAAAACATCATACTCCTGACCAATTCAAAGATCAAGATCTGAAACTTGAAGAGCAAGTCTACAACCTAAATAGTAAGATCAGAACAACAAACGTGGAAAATAACACCCACTCGCCAGTATTTTCCACTGACCTTATCAAAACGTCAAAAACCAGAAAGGGAGACCACCACAACAAATTCTCAAAACGAAGGTCGGTCAACTTCAAGTTATATTTAGATGGTATACACCCAGGACATCTCCTTTCAAAAGTATGGCTGAAGAAAATAACACAACAAGCCATTAGGGATTGCTATCAATAGATAATCAAGAACACTACGAGGTCAGTAGGGATATTCCCTGCTATACTAATAACTGGTCAGTCAGTGGGGATTCTCCTCGCTACACTGAAACAACATTCAAACCTACTCAAAGGACAGTCAGTGTGGACATCTACGCTAAACTGCAACATCTCAACAGTATACTCAACCCGGTCAGTCAGTAGAGATTTTCTCTGCTACACTGAAAAACCAACAAGAAACAACACATCAGTCAGTGAGGATATCCCTCGCTATACTGAATAAACTCAAGATCAATTTCAAGATCAGTCAGTGAGGGCTCTCCTCGCTATACTGTCTAAACTCCGAGATGTTCTTACCTACATTGATAATAATCCTTATTGCTACATCATATACAAACTACAGCCAAGCAAAATCATGGACATACCAACAATACTTAACATCAATACTAAATAAGAAGTTGACATCTGCAGGGCGAAGACCTATACAACTCCCAGTAAAGAACAAACCGAACACTTCAGTAATCCTAATCACAATATTACTCGCAGGCGATGTAGAGCTAAACCCAGGGCCAAGACAAAGAAGTATCTTTCCCTGCGGTATGTGCGAACGACCAGTCACATGGAAAAATGATGGGGTATGTTGTGACTGTTGCGACATATGGCACCATAAATCGTGCATTGAACTATGTACTGCAGACTACGAGCTACTTCAAAGGTCAAATGTACAATGGCTTTGCTGTAAATGTGACAGCATAAATGTATCGTCATTCACATTCCACACATACGAGCTAGATAATGACACCAGCTACTATGAACCATTGACAACTCCATTAAGCTTCATTGAATCATTTACATCAAAATTCAGTCCATTGAAAACTAGTAGCCCAAAATCACTAAAGACCAACGACACACAAGAATATAGTATTAACAGATCAAATAGCAGAAACCAAAC
>MJUT01023540.1:60438-72921 GCA_002080005.1 Gigantidas platifrons
AGTCCTGTGCGTTTACGCACGCCACTATAGTTAATTCAACTTGTGCGTCAGTCCTGTGCGTTTACGCACGCCACTATAGCTAATTCAACTTGTGCGTTTTTCAGCACTTGTGCGTCAGTTCTGTGCGTTTTGACGCACGCCACTATAGTAACTTTAACCTGTGCGTAAAGCTGCTAATCCAGTGACCAAGAGCGAATACTAATACTGCATAGGCTAGTGGCTAAACATGTTGCTCGACATAGCAACGCAAAGTGTCCAGACACGCTGCGACAAGCGTTTATATACCCTATGTTGGACTATACCATTTTATACAGACGATTCCAAAAGTCTGCATCATCAAAACGATTTTATATAACCCAATTATAACCATAAAGCGTGTAAAGGACCAGACTATTTCCGTGTATTATTTCATATCCCAACCCGTTTATGACTCTGTTAGTTATCGTAGTAATTATAAACAATAAAAATATAAACTATTTGTATGCTTAAAATGCTATATTTATCCAACCACTTGATAAATAAGAATGATCTACTGTTTCGGAAATTGTAAATTAATTATTTGCATGCCAACTGTGTATTTTAAACAATTAAAACAATGTATATAAACAGGGGAATTCGTGGAAGTGGGGAAAGAAATTATACGGTCAAGTGCGTAAATTATCACCTATATATAGCCTTAATTTATTTTTAGAATTTGCATACGCATTTTAAATACGTGTTAACCAATTTTGTCACACTTCCATCACAACGGCTGGTGTGCGTATTTCCCCGTTTGGAGTTCCCATGTGCTGAAAATCCCGGATGAATACCTTTATACTCCACAACAGCAACATTTCAGTTCAATTTATGATGTAAAAATTTAAAAGGCACTTAAAAAAGATTGTTTTTGGTTCTTTTCAGTTTTTTTCGATTCTTTTCTGTTCTTTTCTGTAAATAGTAGTTCTTTTCTGTAAATTGTTGGACCGTATTTTCTGTGCTATTTATATTTCATATGACGTATAGTTGACTCATAATTTAAATACCACTGACTATCAAAACAACCAATATTACTTTTCACTGTTCGGTTTTTCTGTACATTTGTTACAATTGAAATAGTAATGTCCAAATATTAAAACAAATAAGACTTTCAATTAAAGAATAGTTGTGAATTCTAATTCATTACCAACATGAATTTCACAAAATCCACGTAACTTGTAAGAATCAGAGTACAGATGAAAAATTACTTTCGTTATCTTGATTGCAAGTTAAATTTAATAGTTTTAATGACTCGGAACAGCACTGTGTTATTTCCAAATGTGGAACCAAAAACTGCAAAATCTGCATAATTTAGTACAGGTTCTCATTTCACCATCAATTCAATTAAAAAAAAATTACTTTACAAGGAGTTACGATGACCTAAATTGAAAATCAGCAACTCTTTTTAACGGATTACGTAAAACGTAAAACCGCAACCGGCTGCCACTTGGTATATATATATCGGTGAAACGAAAGGTAAGCTGGACAAACGGATATGCGGTCATCGATCCTGCATCAATAACAATGTACCAGCATTTTGATCAATCTGATCTTTCGTTCCTTACAATTAGAGTTTGTATCATCGAAAAAATATACCATAGGACTAACAATCCAAACCTATCAACATCTCTCCGTAAACAAAAGGAAGACTACCGGATGCAAAAATTAGAGACTGCGACACCTTATGATTGATAAAACGTGAAAAACAGGATTCTTTACGAACGGGCGAAGAGTGTGATGTGGTTGGTACAAATTAGAATTTAAACAAATTTAATGAACCTATGAGTACTCGCACAACAGCGATCGTTAAAGAACCAAATGTTGCTACACATCTGTCACCTCCAGAACAAATATGTTGTTGTCCCTGTCGACAATTCTCCTAACAATATAGTTTTTGTGTGTAAATCACATTACATACTATATAGACTGCTTGATAAAGGAATTAGGTATTAACAATTCACTTGGCAACCCTACATATACCCCGATAACACTTACAAAAGGGGAAATCCTGGACAATCATAGGTCTGTTTAAAAAAAAACCACTCTGATTCTACCAAAAAAATTCTCTGAAACTGACATCATCAAAATGCTCATATTTGTTATGTGTGGAGGACGTGTTTTCAACAGACAGTTGGAATAGCTATTGGTATAAACTGTGCTCCTCTTCTCGTCGATTTGTTAATTTATTGGTACGAGACACACCTATTACAGGGGCTTCTTAAGGAAAACGAAAAGAAGCCAGTTTGTTCCTTTGATATCATGTTCTGCTATATATACACTCCGACCAAAGGTAAGCACCACCCTATATTTTTATCGATATATATTTTTACATCAATACTGTTAAAACAATAAAATAGATATCACCATTTTTCTTACACTTCTTAAAAGACTACACCAAGGGCTCTAAAATTACCAATCTACGAAGTATTTATTATCCTGAAAGACGTGACTATGACGTGGCAAAAATGGGATTCAAAACAGGCGCTGGAAAAACGTAAAACCAGTTTGTCTTTAATGGAAGTTTTTAACATTGCATTAAAATGCAGAGTCTTCAGATTTTAAGAACTTTTAAATGCATCTATTGTGCGTATGTGTAAGGCATAAAAATCAATAACGAGTATATCCACCGCGTTTATTGTGACGTTCTGTAACACGCCTCGTCATGCTTCCCACAAGACACCTAAGCCGTTCTTGGGGGAACTGTTGCCACTCCTGTAAGATAGCAGTTCTTAATTCGTCAATATTTTGACATTTTGTATTGCGTTGGTCAATTTTTCGGCCAATAAAGTCCCATACATGCTCTATAGGGTTCATGTCTGGCGACATCGCAGGCCATGGAATTGTCTGAACAGCCTCTTGCTGTGAAAAATGTTGTACAATTCGGGCTCTATGTGGCCTAGCGTTGTCGTCCATGAACATTGGCCTGTCAGCCAACGCATGATTGTCGAAATGGTGGACTACGCGTGGAGCGAGCACATTGTCACGGTATTTTTGGCCTGTGAGATTGCCATCAAGAACGTACAAGTCCAACTTACAGTCAAAGGAAAAACAACCCAGACAGTTACACCCCCACCCCCAAAAGCAGTTGTGCCCAAAATGTGGTTGTCCTGAAATGAAGTGTTTCGTTGGTGCCAAACCCTTGTACGACCGTCGGTAGGGCGTAACAAAAAACGACGTTCATCAGACCAGTGGACCCGTCTCTATGACATGTGCGAATAATCCACCCCAAATGATCATTTGACCAGTCAAATCGAGCATGGCGATGACGTAATGTCAACTGTGGACGTTTTATGGGTCGTCGCGCTCGCATTCCCTGATGGCGGAGGCGTCTGATTACAGTGCGTGTGCTAATGTGGCCTCCAAACGCTAAATTACCACGAAGTGCACCAGCTGTACTGAATAGCCGTTGCCGCGCCCGTTTGGATATGAGCCGGTCCTCTCTCGGCGTCGTTTTGCGAGGTCTACTTGCACGTGGACGGTCAGTAACATTCCCCGTTTGACGAAAACGCTGTATCAGTCGTACAATGATGGAATGGTTAACCCTGAAGTGGTCGGCCACCATTCTATGGCTAAAACCACCGTTATGCATACCAACAGCTTGCCACATTTCTGGTATGTTTAATTTTCGCCGCACCATACCTAACCAATAGAAAATGAAACTTAAAACTCTACACAAAAAAAAATCAGCTTTCGTTCGCAAACACAAATGTTGAAAACTACACGTGGCACTTTACACACCCTGTCATATACACATAAATAAAAATCGATGAATAACGTGTTTCACAGGTAAGTAAGTATGTGTGTACAGGTAACGAAAACACCAAACCGATTTGAAATAAGTTCATTATTAGAAAATATATTATTGAAACAAGTCAGGTGGTGCTTAACTTTTGTCGGACTGTATAGATGATTTTGTCCTTTCACTAAGTAATACTAAATTTTGTGATTTTGTTGATCGCACCTATCCCATTCCGCTTGAAATAAGGATGCCACATATATACAACACCAAATTGACAGTGAGAGTCGGTTAAGAACGAAACTTTACAGACTAGAGAGATTATTTCAATTTTCCATTCCGATATGCAGCAACATTCTAGTAGCACATGCACATGGAGTATATGTCTCAATTGATCTGGTATTCCAAATCACTAAAGCTTGTGGTTCCTATCAGAATTTCATTGATAGAGGATTGCTGCTAACAAGGAAGCTGCTCAACCAAGGGTTTCTATTGGTTAAGTTGAAGTCATCACTTCGAAAGTTTTACGGTCGCCACCATGACTTGGTTAACCGTTATGGAGTATATTGTGTCACAAATAACCACGGATATGTTCCACTTGTCGTAAACACTGCTCGGTCTTTACCTTATTTACGACTTATCACCGGGTTTGTAACTAGATTACCACGACAGATGCCACTAGCGGAGCCTTACCCTTCCGCGGCACCTGAGTTCACCATATGGTGTACAACATCAAATGCCTTTTGACTGTCTAATGTGACCAAATAGAAATTTGATTTTTGTTGTTTTGCCTGTAGAATAACTTCTGAAACTATAAAGGCTGCCATGATAGGTGATAGTACTTTTGTAAATCCGAATTGCAGATCTGATTGGTTATTATTCAACTTGGGCATTTTATCAAGAAGTGAATATTCAAATATTTTCCCCAATACCGATGTTACAGCAATGCCCCTATAGTTGGTTGTCAATGTCGGATCTTTTCCGTTCTTATGGACCGATGTTAAAATTCCTGTCTTGAAGACTTTTGGGATTTTTCCAGATTGTATGATGTTGTTAAAAAAATGACAATGCTTGGTACAATACTTTCTCCAGCATATTTGAAGTGTTCAGCTGTAAGTGTACATCCATCTGCAGTTTTACCAGTATTTAGCTTTCCAATTGAGAGGTGAATATCATCCTCATTAAATTTTGTTTTTATATTTTCGTTTGCAGTATGTTGAACAATATTATTGATGAGTGAATATCGATATTCACAATCTTCCAGATGGTCATTATCAAAAGGTTCTTCATTAGATGGTATTGCTAATGATTCATAGAATTGTGCAAACAGGTCTGCTTGTTCCTTATGGTCTGATATGTCTTGATTTAGATCCCCTTTTATCACCATTATGCCGTTTCATTTGAGGAGGCTTTATTTTTTTCTAATAAGTCGGGAAAAATGTTTTTGAATCTGGTTTGTCCATTAAATTGTTGTAAAAATTCAGTTTGTCTTCATGTTCCTCTCTTCTAATTTGGTTTCTTAATTGTCTTTTACACCTTTTCATTTCTATATATTCAATGTTGTTTTCATCTTGTGGTCTCCCATTTTGTTTCCAGTTATAAAAAGCCCTTTTGTTTTCTGAGATTAGCTCTTTCACAGATGGTGAGGCCTTCCAAGATGGTCCTTTCAGAGTGACAGTTTTATTTGTTACATTGGTTTTGTTGGCTGTTACTATCAAGTTTATGATGTCTTCGGCCTGTATATCTACATCGGAACTGGTCGACAAGTTCTCCAGTACAGCTTTTTCTATTGCGTCCTGATAGGATGGAATGTTGATTCTTCCCATTTTAGTATCGTTTTATGTTTCTGTTTTTTGTCCTGACTTTTGTTAAGAGATATTACCAATGTGGTATTTGCTCGAACTGGAACATGTGCAGAACCATTTAGTTGATGTTGATCCTCAATTTTAGTATTTAGTAGGATATTACTTTGTATATTCTCTAAGATGTAATCAATTTAATTTGAGAGTTGGACTTTCCATTGTGATGATGAACCGTTGGTCAATGAGTATTGTTTATAGTATGTATTATACAATTACGGCCCTCTGTGTAGGGAAACATCCAGATTTGTCAACCTGAAGGGGGAGTTGTTTTCCCGAGGACTTGCCCGAGGGAAAACAAACCCCCGAGGATTGACAAATCTGGATGTTTCCCTACACAGAGGGACGTAATTGTTTTATTATATTTTTGCCAATGTTTTATAGGTTATCTCCCTTGTGGGGGAAAATCAGGTTGTTCGGCGGGGAACAATAGGGTTGTTTCCCGGCAGCGCAAATGTTTGCCAATGTTTTATAGGTTATCTCCCTTGTTGGGGAAATTGGGTTGTTCGGCGGGGAACAATAGGTGTTGTTCGGCGGGGAACAATAGGGTTGTTTCCCGGCGGCGCAAATTTTGGCAAAACATCTCAATTATTTTATTATCACATGACTAATTTAATCCAATCAAAATCTATCATATAGATTAAAATATAATAATAGTTGATGTTTCCTACAGAACTGTTTCATTAACTTATCATGATTGTTGTTTCTTGCTGGTGATAAAGAGCCATTCAAATCTCCTGCAATAACCATATTGTGAGTATCCTCATATTTTTCTATTAAAGTTTATCTAAATGTTCTATACATTTAGGTTCTGAGCCTGTCATCATGGTTGGTAGATAGTTGTTAATCAAGATCACCTTATGTTTGTCTGCTAGGACTTCAATTGCTATAAATCTTTCCTCTTTTTCCAGTTTTTTAATCTTATGTGAAAACTTTTTTGGCCAGATAGTAATAACTCCCCCTTTTCCTCCTCTTTTTTGTAATTCAATATCAATTTGTTTATCCTCAAAACAGGATATATGAAAGTCGAAGCCCGAAAGTATTCCCTGGATAGTATTAATTTCATAGCCATGTAACCAATGCTCTTGTAAACATCCTGTTCTCATCACAGAGATGTTTTAGATAAGGAGAGTTGCCTTTAATGCCTTCGATATTAAGCGTGACAATCTCTAGCATTGTCTCTGCTTTTTGTCCAGCTCCTGATCTATTTCCTTTTGAAAGTGGTCTGGCGGTTTTCGCTGAAGGCCCGTTCTCTCTAATAAAAATAATTGTTCAATTCCACACATGCATGAGACGTTTGATTTTCTTCCTTTTCTCTGAAATCATTTGTTGGAGATTCCAAGGTCATATTTTGTTGTTGTTTTCCTGTATTATTGCCTTCATAACTCTTGTGACCTGCGTGCGTTCTTTCTCTTGAGAGATGTTGCCTAGATGTATCCCCTATCAACATTCCTGTTCTGTATGGTGGTGCTGAGAACGATTTTCTATTTTCATTTATGTCTTGTTTGGTTAGTGGGGTCTTGTAGGTTTGTTTTCTCAATGGCTGATCTTGTCTCACTTGTATAGTTGATGTTTGTGTTGTATGTTCCATATTTTGCATTTGTTGATCAGGTTGCCATCTCTGTGGGTGATGGTTTTGAGCATTTAAATAGTGGCCTTGGTCTTCTTGTTGTCTTGAAATAGGACGATTTTGTCTTGGATATCTTTCCTGTTGGTCTTGGGTAGGCGTAGGCAGGATGGTTCGATTGTAACGAGGTTTATGATATTGACTTCTTACATTACTTTGTCTTATTGTCTGGTCTTCAACCTCCTTCTGGTTTTGCCACCGATGCTGACTTCTTACGTTACTTTGTCTCATTGTCTGGTCTTCATCCTCCCTCTGGTTTATCCCCTGATATGACTTCTTACGTTACCTTTGCTCATTGTCTGGTCTTCATCCTCCCTCTAGTTTGCAACCGATATTGACTTCTTACGTTACCTTTGCTCATTGTCTGGTCTTCATCCTCCCTCTGGTTTGCCACCTATACTGGTTGCTGACATATAGGGTGCACTCGACTCGCAACTGCAAGTGATAAAGTTGACCAGTTGCTTGCACATGGTCAGTGGTTCTCTCCGGGTACTCCGGCTTCCTCCACCACTAAAATTGGTCGCCATGATATAGCTGAAATATTGTTGAAAGTGGCGTTAAACACCAAAAATCAAATCAAATCAATCATATGGCATTAAACAACAAATACTAACTCGCCCAAGCAGCTATAATTTGCACTGGCTAAAAAGTATCATGAATAAGTGCGACAGCCACATAATATAAAACCAGCATACCCCCTTCCCAAACAGTCTCACTACCATGTAACAATCATTTAAACTTAAACAAACAAAAAGCTTGAATTACAGAGGTCATGGATATCTTAACGAAATTTCTATCAAAACCATGTTTAAGTAATGGTAGCTTTCTTCTTCTTCTTCTTCCATTAAAGTGCAGGGCTTCCACAACAGCATCTTCACACTGAGTGGGATGTGAAGCAGTTGGATACAAATATAGAATGTACAACACAAAGACAATCCATGCCAATTTTCTTTTACAATGTCCAGAAGAATCATGAAATAAAAAAACATGATGGATGGACAGAAAAAATGTGAAGTGATGACACAAGTTTTACTTGTAGGAGAGGTACGCTAAGGTTATTTTCTGTCAATAAAACATCAGTGTCCACTTCAATGTAAAAATAAAGATATGAGCACCTGAGTTCTCATATCTCAGTGAGGTTCGTGTTACTCGATCTTTATATTGATGTGTATGTTCTGTAGATCGTTGTTTGTCCTTTTTTTCTTTTGGCCATTGTGTTGTCTGTTCTTCTTCGATATAGGGATTCTGATTACCCCTTTGGTATCTTCAAACTCTTCTCTTTAACAACTGAAGGGCCCGGGTGGCCCAATGAGTTAGGTAGATGGATTACCTAACAACTCGTACAATACTATCACCAATACGGCATGGGTTCGTGCCCAGCTTTGTAAATTACAAAAAAGGGTGCACTCGACTCACAGAGGCAAGTGATAAAGTTTACCAGTGGCTTGCCCATGGTCAGTGGTTCTCTCCGGCTTCTTCCACCACTAAAACTGGTCGCTATGATATATCTGAAATATTGCTGAAAGTGGCATTAAACACAATAAATCAAATCAAATCAAATCTTTAACAACATTATGATAATTAGATGCAATTAAAGACATACAATGTAGTTCAGAAAAGAAGATAAAGATATTTTGATAGAGATTGTAAATAAATATAGTATAAATTTGGAGATATGGAGGTCTAATTTTATCAATAGATAAAACAAGATAAAATAAATTTTATTTATTTACTATCATACAACAATGAATCATACATTACATTCAGTCTTGGTGATATATCATACATAAATTCATCATCTAAATAAAATGCTCCCTCAAAATGCATCATTTACATGTACAACTTTTTTTTAGGAAAGTAGCAGACGACATCTTCAGTAAAACTTTAAATACAAATAGAAATGTTAGAAATTACTACTCTGAAAACTTTTTATTCGGAAGAATATATTTTAATAGGTGGATTTCAAGGCTCTATAAATTCATGAATTTAAGAATTCTATGAAATATGTTATCTTTTCAATAACTGGCACATTCCAATAATAATTAAATAATTTCTAAATATTTTGATAATATTTTTTTTGTTTTTATAAACCCAGCATCCATGAATTAAGAACCAACAAATGTGTCTTTCATAAGCCATCTAAGAAAATATGGATCCATGATTTTAAGTTGTTTAATAGCATTATAAAGATGTGTACATAATGGCAGACTATCTTATCAATAATCAGTGAAACCTGTCTAAATCAAACTTCCTTGGACCAGATTTTGTGTTCGGAATAGACAGGTGTTCAGTTTATGCAGGATCAATTAACAATGATTTCCTTCATTTGAGACTTTTTTTTAAAAGTTCAGTTCATACAGATTTCATTGTATAGACAAAATTAAACATAAATAGATAAATAAAGTCCATTCAAGTCTGTGTTAATATAAATACTGATTCAATTTTAATTATTCAACGAAACTTTAGCATATGCCTTTTTTAACTTATGGTTGTTGAATTGAAGAAATCACAGATGAAAATGAAGATTTTTTGCTATGTATATATCAGATCATTATTTCTATCACTTAGTCTTTATTGTCTGTGATGAGCTCTACAGAATATTCCTACTTACTGCATGAGTATTAATTTACATATTTTCTTGTTTTTCAGAGAATTCAAGAAAATTATACAGAACTGTACACCAGAATAAACTAGAAGATCTATAATTCGACAAGATGGCTGTAATTACATAATTTGGGACCGAAATAAATAAAAATTACAGAGATATCATGATGGCTAACATGTATGTTATCACTAAAATAAACAACTGTATTTCCTATTGTAGTTTACATTTCTTTTTCTATAATCAAATAAAAATTATTTTTAAACAAACGTCTATATTTAAATTTTAATATCACAATACGGTTCTCTCAATCTTCCACTTAAATAAATGAGATGCCTTCTGTATGCTACAGACAACATATAAATGGTGATAAAACATGTATTACTTAATGACAGACTACAACTCAATTACTAACACACTGAAATTAGAGACATCTAAAATACTGATAAAAAGTTTTTAATTTCTCTACAAATGGTTAAGAAGAATGTGAAGATACCAAAGGGGTAATCAGAATCTGTAAATCAAAGAAGGGCAGACGACACAATGGACAAAAGATACCAAAGGGGTAATCAGAATCTGTAAATCAAAGAAGAACAGACAACACAATGGACAAAAGATACCAAAGGGGTAATCAGAATCTGTAAATCAAAGAAGAGCAGACGTCACAATGGACAAAAGATACCAAAGGGGTAATCAGAATCTGTAAATCAAAGAAGAGCAGACGACACAATGGACAAAAGAAAAAGTACAAAAGGACTAACAATGATCTACAAAATATACATATAAAACTAAAGATTGAGTAACACAAACCCCACTGAAAACCGAACTAAGTTCAAAATATTTGGAATAGACATGGAATTTTCTGAGGAATCTTTATTATATGGAAATGGCCCATTTATTAAGGCTATACATGAAGACTCCACAAAGTATATCTAAATGATGTTTCAATTTGATCCTTTAGTATTAATATTTATCATGGAAAAATCATGAAAGATAAAATGTTCAACTCATTTGTACCTCAGTGCCACAGAAATGTAAGTATTCATAGATTCTAAGGAAATTATGTTTGTTTAATACAAATATATATCACACAATAAAAAAAATACAAATAAAACGATTCATACTTGGGGGATACTTTCACATAAAAATGTACAATAATAAACATTAAAACAAATACAACAAGATCCCTTTACAATCATTATATTAATATCAGAAGTTTTCTGATCAAGTTAAATATGAATTCCAAAATGATTGATTGATTGATGTTTAATGCCATCTTTAGCAATATTTCAGCTATATTGTGGCAAGAACAAATTTTGTTATTAAACTTAGATGAATTCTTAAATGCTATGCTTCTTTCAATAAAACAAATCTTTGTAAATAATTAACATGACTTTGCTCCAATTCTTGAATTTGTTGATCTAAATTTTGAAAAAAAAACAAACAAACTTTTAAACAAAATGGGCGACAAAACCTCGATGTTATACAACAATACAGATGTCAACAATTTTAATTAATTATATATACGAAAAACAACAACTGAAGCCATCTAACATGTCAAACCATAATAAACTTGGTCTGAGATTCCTTCATAGAAATGTAAAGAACCAATCTTCACATATACAGTCAAACCTGTATTTTTTGGGACCAAGAAAGAGTGGTCTTTTAAGACATGTGACCTCTTCAAAAAGGTTCAACATATATGAATTTGTCTTTAACAGGAGAAGGAAAAGATGACCTTTTAATACAGGTGACTGCTTACTAGAGGTAGCCACTAGGGCAGGTTTGACTGTACTTCTATATCTTATCATCCCATCACTTAAAAATCACTAAACAATAACAATCATGCTATAAAGTCTAATGGCCGGTTGAATCCTCCTCTTCTGTTCATGTACTGCCTGAAAGTAAATAATATACATAATGTAGATGGCATTACATTGAGACTACCAATATCTGATTATTTTCAATATATATGTAAGACTCGGATCGATGTCCATTCCCCAATTCGATGTCCCATTTCTACGTCATAGACATCTGTACCACAGATCTATGTCCTTTTTCAAATTCGCGTCCAATATTCAAATCTATGTCCTTTTTCAAATTCTCAAATCGGCGTCCAAATCTCTGGTTGTTTCTCACTTTCTCAAATCAACGTCCAATGATGTCACTGACGTATGCCCTAATCCTAACCAATAAATCGGCCATAGATCTGAGAATTTGGAAAGGACACAGATTTAAGAATACCCTTAAATCAAAGCATGATTTGAGATAATGATGTCAGTGGATGCCGATTTGAGTCCAGACACTTATCTAAGTCTTATCATATGTGCATCATTTACCTCCAGTAATTTAATATTTATAACCATGTTTTAATTTTACTTTGAGATTTTTAAACATTATATTTCTTTGTTTTCACTTCTTATTCTAACAAAGATGATTAAGGGAAAATCTGTCTGAGCCTCTTAAAACAAAAAGCAAATACAACTAGAACTGTGAGTGACCTCACTGAGTGATTACCCCCGCTTGCAGCTTAGTAGGAGTTGCGCTTACAAGGTACATGCCCCCCCTCCTTTTCGTGAAAGTATAAGTTGAATTATCTCCCCTTTTAAATTTTGGACAGCAACCATATTCCTTCATGCACATC
>MJUT01023540.1:141164-156622 GCA_002080005.1 Gigantidas platifrons
GCTCCAGTGATGGAATTCATTTGAATCTGGTATTTGATTTACATCCCGTTTTCATAGTGAAAACATTAATTTGAATCACGTTCTTCGAAGTGCCCTTATACGAGCCCGGGTAGACTGCTCGTATCTATTGTAGAGACATAGCGGACATTGAACTATCAAACGCCCTCGTCATTCTACAACGGAGCCACTCTTAGAAGTCTATGACTAAAACTCCTCGATGTAAACACTGGTTTACCTCCATACGAGTATTCATACCTCTATTATCCCCATAGGCGGCTTTAACATAACAGTCACTACCTGAGTCAATGTTGTTATATTTACTAATGTATAATGGAGTTAAATACATTATACAATCAAATTTACATCTTCCTTCTCTTTAACAAAATATTAAATTTTAAGGCGCATTCTTTAAGGTGCCCTTATACGATCCCGGGTAGTCTGCTCGTATCTATTGTAGAGACATAACGGACATTGAACTACCAAAC
This sequence comes from Gigantidas platifrons, assembly GCA_002080005.1. NCBI lineage: Eukaryota > Metazoa > Mollusca > Bivalvia > Mytilida > Modiolidae > Gigantidas > Gigantidas platifrons. Next base: position 141,650 of record MJUT01023540.1, read on the forward strand.
GCTCTCGTCATTCTACAACTTTTAAATACATTATACAATCAAAAAAAGTTAATGAGTAAAGTTCCTCGAGGTAAGCGCTGGTTGACCCCCATATGAGCATTCATACCTCTATTATCCACACATAGATATATATAGTCGTACTTACATTTTGTAAACCCACAGTGGATGCATATACAAATATCCATGTATCTTATGTAAAAAATTAAGTAAATATTTCTTTTTTACAATATGATAATAAAGCGCACCATAACTTTCAATAATAATCTTTAATGATTGATTTGATTTGATTTTTGGTGTTTAACGCCACTTTCAACAATATTTCAGCATGGCGACCAGTTTTAGTGGTGGAATACCCGGAGAGAACCACCGGCCATGGGCAAGCAACTAGTAAACTTTATCACTTGCGAGTCGAGTGCACCCTTTTTTGTAATTTACAAAGCCGGGCGCGAACCCACGCCGTATTGGTAATAGGCTTGTATGAGTTGTTAGATCCAGCGACCTAACTCATTGAGCCACCCGGGCCCCTAATAATCTTTACCTTTGAATGTTAATTAACAGTATATACTGCTAAATTGGAAGCCTTTTCATGTTGTTATCTACAGTAAAAATTATAATTAAACATAATTTTTCGAGCTTTTTATAGATAGGTAAGTGTTGATCCAATCGGGATAATCGAAATATTCTTAATCGATTTTCCATTTAGTATTAATATAGTTTGACAAATTTTGACAAAAGGGGAATATCCTCATAAATTGATATCCTGATAGATCTACCATATGTTAAAAAAATATCTTCACCCCAAGGATTGATGAGAACCTAACTTAGTGTTCATGACTTTAACTTAATACTACTCTTTACAGTAGTCTAAGAAGAATTTGAAGATACCAAAGGGGTAATCGAAATCCATAAATCGAAGGAAAGACTTAAAAAAAAATAGCTGAAACACTGCTCATCTGATGTTAAACAGCAACATACATTTGTATCAATCATAAAGGATTCAAGCATGACTTACATACACTTGACTCATTTGATGATTTGAATATTTGTTAGCATAATAAGAGTTTGATGATACCAAAGTGGAAATCAAAATTCGTAAATAGAAGGACAGACAACACAATGGCCATGCACTTCTGTTCAAAGCGAAAGTAAAACAAACTCGTGTATGATCGTTCTATAAATAACTTACTTTTCCAACAACAGTGGTGGAAATGTAAAAATAATATTTCAAATTATTCATATAAAAATTACTGTTCATCGAAATAATTATATTCTTTCTAAATTTCAAGTTATTGTATACATCATTTTACTTATTCGACGTAAATGGGTAATGCAACGTTTTTATATTATCGTGATACTCATTTTGATATTATTTTTACATTGTTCTAGTGAAAGTCAATAAGTTCATTCATATTTCATCATCAATATTTAAAGCCAACTAGTATTTCATAAGAATTCTTTGTAATTAGGTCGTTTGCCCTATGTAATTAGGCCATTTGCCCTGTTTGTCCTATATAATTAAGTCATTTGCCCTATATAATTAGGTCATAGGCCCTGTTGTGCCCTAGTGCCCTGTTAAACTGGCGCCCTAGGACCCTGATAATATGATGAATCAGCATTTATTAACCCTAGTAGGGCATATTATTTCTTTGTTCATAGTAGGGCTTGACTAGGGCAAATCGATGGATATAAAAGGAGAGAGAGAGAGAGAGGTTAGAAGGAGAGCGGTGCAGAGATTGATACGTATAAGTTGTTGGGAGTTATATTGTTGAGCCTGAGATTGGTTGTATATTTTGTTACTGTTATTTGCTATGCAGTTTTTATTAATACGGTGTTAAACTTTATTATCGACTTTGTGTCTCACTTCTCAAACAAGACTTTGTTCAGATTACACCAGGATCCAGATTAACAGGATATTGATTAACCAGACATCTAGATATCCTTATTTTATGTAACAAGGAATTCCCTCCTTATTGGAGACGCAACTCGGGTGGATTGATATTAGTGAGTCTTAAAGGTGTATCACTGGGCGTTCGTCGTTTAAGGTGTCACAGGCATTTGTCGTCCAGGTTCAAGTTCTTGGTTTGATCGTCATTTGTCAACAGAGGAGTAATATCAATAAGACAACTGTGATTCTCGTCCCGTGTGTCCTAGAATACACTTTACTACTACACCACGAACTCTTCCCCCTTCTTTTTTATCGTTACAGTAATTTATGGGCTTTCTACGGCTGAATATCATATGTAGTTCTCCAATTTCGAAATCTGACATTACCACCCCACCCCACCCAAAACCGCAAGCCTACCATCCCATCCACTACATATTTCTAAAATATTTAATAATTATCTTATATTCTGTTAAAGACAAAACAAGTAGTTCGTTCAATATATTTGTCTTTGTCTTCCAACTGTTATAGTTCGATTTACTTTGTAACATATTGAAAACCTAACAAAAAGTCGAAAAAAAAGAAAATAAATCAATATTAAAAAAAAATAGATGTTCTATATAACCTACCTTTGCTAGAACACTGGAGACTACTACAAACCTTTTGTTAAAAAGTATTTATATAAGCCTTGGTAGGAAATTTTCTGATTTATAAATAGATAATGGAAAGTAGGTTGCATGTTTCTATCAATAGAAATAGTAAATCCAAAATCCGATAGTGTTTTAGTTTATAAAAAGAAATCGGGTCATCCCTTCCAGTGACTTCATAAATGGCATGATCGCTGTATGTAAAAGATAACTATTGATTTTTTTAATTAATGAATTAGGAAACATACCTGTTTAGAGCGGGATCATTTTTTAGATTTTTTTAACTCTTTTTACATTTTGTTCGTTTGTAGTTTACTTGGTTAAAACATTTCCTCTGAATAAGAAAGTAACTCTAGAGAAATACTTTCAAAAATGAAAGTGAAACAAACTCACCAGGAAATTACTATATTTAAAAATAGAAGGCACATTTCGCGTAAATTTTGTTTTGTAAATGTTTTAATATGTGTGTTTCTAAAATTAAAAATGACAAAATTTCGCTAAATATATGTTTTTAATAAACCAAAATGTTTTAGTTAATGAAAATATGTATTATGCTTTCCTACAACGAATTCTTTGTTTATCTACAAAACATGTAAAGTGATATGTATATTAACCATTTTACTTGAAAGGGGGTGCTATGGTTTTTACAAAAAATAATATTTTAGTTGATAATATGACCCAAAAAATATTCTGCTTTTGCAAAAAAAAAAAATTAATTCGTTAATGTATAAAACAAAATATGGATTTATCTTCCTATCCCGGAAAAATGTGATATTGCTCAACATTTGGTTTAAATGAAAAACATGAACATTTATAGCTACATACATGTGCATGTCAAGTGTATGTATTTGTGTATACATACGTTTTAGTAAAAAAAAATAATTCAGAAATAATAAAGAAATGTGCAATATGTTTTGTTGTGATGTCCTACTGCAGGGACCTCTGAATGTTATTTTAGTTTGATGTAGTTTACACAAAGTTTTATGTTTCTTACCCTCAACAGGCCATGCACCCCCATGTTTAAAAATCCAGAAGGACACTTCTCAGCAAATTGTAGCATTGAAATAGTAGCTTCTTTTTGAATTTTTTTTTATAATGTCCATGTATTGAATGTTTTCGTCTAAGGGTATGAATGAAGCCAAATGGCCTTATTTTTTCCCTCTCCTGAAGCTTTACCCCAGTTTCCAGACAATGTTTGCAACCCCCAATTACAAAGCTTACAACCCCCGCTTTCAGGGTTTATCATTGTGCTTAAGCACAGGGCCCCTGCCAAAAAAAATGCTTGCAGACGCAGTGTACATGTCTGACCGAATATAACGTAATATTTCAACTTCCTAAATTTCCTGTCTGTGTAAGCCTGCCTCCTTCAGGGTCCAAGTAAAGGACCTCATAACTTAACTAGCACAGGGCCTCATGTGTCCTAAATCCGGCACTGGTTGCTTCATGTTTAGTTTTCCTGTGTAGTGTTTTATTAACAATTGTTTATCTTTTTCATGTCCCCTTTCTTTTAGCTATTGTATTGCATGTCAATATATATTTCAGTTATATCGTGGTAGTCAGTTTTATTGACTGAGAGGAAACCAAAAATACCCAAAGATAACCACCATCCTGCCACAAGTCACTGACAATCTTTATCATGTTAAGTTATACGAAGTACACCTAGCCACTGATTGTACAGGTAGATGTTATATAAACTAGAACTGTGAGTGAGCTCACTGAGTGATACCCCCGCTTGCAGCTTAGTAGGAGTTGCACTTACAAGGTACATGCCCCCCTTTTTTTCGTGAAAGTATAAGTTGAATTATCTCCTCTTTTAAATTTTGGACAGCAACCATATTCCTTCATGCAAATCTGCAGGTAGTGTACTACAAGTGTGTAAAGATTCATAAAAATCCAATAAGCCGTTTAGGAGGGGTTGCGCTTACAAGGTACATGCCATCCCCCCCTTTCGTGAAAGTATAAGTTGAATTATCTTCCCTTTTAAATTTTGGACAGCAACCATATTCCTTCATGCACATCTGCATGTAGTGTACTACAAGTGTGTAAAGGTTCATAAAAATCCAATAAGCCGTTTAGAAGGAGTCGCGCTGACAAGGTTCGTGCCCCCCTTTTTTCGTGAAAGTATAAGTTCAATTATCTCCCCTTTTAAATTTTGGAAAGCAACCACATTCCTTCATGCATATCTGCAGGTAGTGTACTACAAGTGTGTAAAGTTTCATAAAAATCCAATAAGCCGTTTAGGAGGAGTTGCGCTTACAAGGTACATGCCATCCCCCCTTTCGTGAAAGTATAAGTTGAATTATCTCCCCTTTTAAATTTTGGAAAGCAACCATATTCCTTCATGCACATCTGCATGTAGTGTACTACAAGTGTGTAAAGTTTCATAAAAATCCAATCAGCCGTTTAGGAGGAGTTGCGCTGACAAGGTACATGCCCCTCCCTTTTTCGTGAAAGTATAAGTTGAATTATCTCCCCTTCCAAATTTTGGACAGCGACCATATTTCTTCATGCACATCTGCGCTTACAAGGTACATGGACGGACGGACGGACAGGGTGATTCCTATATACCCCCAAACTTTCTTTGCGGGGGTATAGCTACACCTAGCCACTGATTGTACAGGTAGATGTATATAAAGTACATATAACCATTGAGTGTACAGGTACATGCTATATAAGGTACACTTAGCCACTGATTGTACAGGTAGATGTTAAAGTACACCTAGCCACTGAGTGTACAGGTAGATGTTATTTTAAGTGTATCTAGCCACTGTGTGTACAGGTAGAAGTTATATAAAGTACACCTAGCCACTGATTGTGCAGGTAGATGTTATATAAAGTATATCTAGCCACTGAGTGTACAGGTAGATGCTATATAAAGTGCATCTAGCCACTGAGTGTACAGGTAGATGTTATATAAAGTACACATAACCACTGATTGTACAGGTAGATGTTATATAAAGTACATCTAGCCACTGAGTGTACGGGTAGATGTTATATAAAGTGCACGTAGCCACTGATTGTACAGATAGATGTTATATAAAGTGCACCTAGCCACTGAGTGTACAGGTAGATGTTATATAAAGTGCACCTAGCCACTGGTGGAAATCAAACTCACAATTTTAGTGGCGATAGCCACTAATTGTACAGATAGATGTTATATAAAGTGCACCTAGCCACTGAGTGTACAGGTAGATGTTATATAAAGTGTACCTAGCCACTGGTGGAAATCCAACTCACAATTTTAGTGGTGATATCCACTAATTGTACAGGTAGATGTTATATAAAGTGTCATTCTTCTACTACCACCCCTATTGACATCCACATTGGTGATAATATTGATTATACATCATAAAGGTGTTCAGCTCTGTTAAGTATTAATTCATGGCATCTTCTTTTAATTCTGGAGACAAATCAGAGTAAACTGTTAACATAAAATGTCTTCAGAATGTTCACTAAATTTGTCACTTAACATCCTTTTCTGGATTGCCTTTTGTGTTTAGCTTGTTTATCTATTCTTATCGATGATTTAAGAAATAATTCATGGTAGCCCGAATTTATATTATTTCTACCACGGGTAGGCACTTTATGCCAATTATTTTACCCCGAGCGTTAGCGAGGGTTAAAATATAGGCATACAGTGCCTACCCGTGGTAAAAATAATGCAAATTCGGGCTACCATGAATAATTTCGATTCTAATATGTAAAAAATGGTAAAATATCGTTATAAATTGTCGATGACGTCATAAATTACAATGGATGTAGGTATATATTAATTTTACCACGGGTTTGGACTCAAAGCGTTTAAAGGACGTCATATTAGAATTGTAAATTTTCCATTTGATCCTTACACATGTTATTTCTATTATCAATCGACAAGTTTGATACAAACATATTGTTGATTTCTAACATGATGTTATATTGACATCGCATTTATACAAATCCTCTATAAACATACTATTGCTGATATGTTTTGCTCGAAATGAATTTGTCATGTCATCTCTCATCTCAAGCATCACATTCGATGCAATATTGCTGTGAGAAATCTATTCTTCTTACCCATCAACAATAGTATATATTTACAAGTTATTGTTAAAACTTTATGCGAAATATTATTAATGTTGGGATTTGTCGCTATTCATGGTCACATAAATACTCATCTTCAGAAGTCGAAGTTTTGAGGTTCAGCGATATCCTCTTCATTAATCCACTGGTTATATTTATCTGGCTATCCTTCAGATTTAACCAACCACTGTACTTTTCCAGTTATTTTTATTTTTCTTAGTTTCTTTTCAATGAACCATAAAGCATTCTCGTCCTTCTCAAATTTTTGCAATTCGGGTTCATAAAAACTTCCTTTTATTGGTTCATTCATAAAATCCTTTAATCTGTACATAGGAATGGCGTGCAAACGAAAATGGCTTCTAATTTTGAAAAATTTCTCTGGTAAAGTGTTCATCATAAGATCTATCAAATAGCATGTTGATTCGTGAAATTCTAACCATATCACCTACTTTGAAACGATATTTCCGTGCCGTCCTGTCTTTCATTTTCATTTTTTTTTTTTTTTAGGTTTCAAGTACATGAACCCCCATATATCTGCTTCGTTGTCCTTGTTTACATCTTTTGATGCAATATTGTTCAAACTTCTGTGAGGTGTGACATTATAACTGTCCACGATATCTTGTAATACATCCACAAACCTGTGAGTTCTCTGTTTGGTGAAATATCTGTATATCATATTCTTTATTGTTTTTATTACTCTTTCAACCACATTTGCTTTGGTGTCTGAATTTTGTGTAGTGAAATAATAAATGCCTTCATTTTTCAAAAACGTTTTCATGATGTTATTATTTTATTCTTTTCCATTGTCAGAACGTAGTTTCTTACATTGTCTACCTTTGTTCAGTATATTTTTTAATGCTTTAACTACATTTTAGCTGTTTTATTTTTCAGACGTTCGACCCAGAGATATTAGTATTTGGAAAATATATCGATGACAAAGAGGAGATATTTAATGCCACCGTTCCTATCAGATATGTTAGATATATCTGCTAGATCCATATCAAACTGATCATCAATGCCAGAAACTACAACTCCAACTTTTCGAAAGGAATGTCTCAGTTCTCTTCTGAGACTGTAATCATCTTGACTATGTAACCATTTACGAACTTTGTGCTTTCCAATGACTGTTATGTCTTTGGATTTTAAAACTCTGTACAGTTTATCTGGACCTACGTATGCACCAGCCTTGGATAAATTAAAATATGTGTTTTCCAGTATTTTATTATTTCTGTGCATGTTGAAGTGTTGTGATAAAATGAGTGACAAAATGAACCCCAAGTGTCTTTATACTGTGGTTGTGAATATATGTTTGGATAAATATTCATTATCTTGTAAGAATGGCTTCTTTTTAATAACGAGATGTTTATACTACACAATAGTTGTTTAACTTGTGTCTTATCCTTTTGTCTTTTTGAACAATAAAATATGTTTAAAGTAATAGTTTTATTTCAGTTAGCATTCAAAATACATGCGACACAAATTGAAACATAGTCACTGAAAATTATTGTTCATCCAACAAATGAAGAATTTGCTTAAACAGTAATGGTATCACATCATGGGATGCTAGCATTGTTCGCTTTTTCCTGTTTATACTGATTCTTTGATTTGCTAAAAATCTAATTGTTCGCGTGTAGTGTCGAAGTTTTTGTCTGTGTACACACAGCCTTGAAGAATTTTAATAGCTATATCCGAGATGGCTCACATTTGGTCTGGTGAAATAAATTCAATCATGAACTTTCTCTGCAATGGTTGTGCATAATATAAAGCTATCAGAAAAGCTGAGTTTTGAAAGATACGTCTGTTCATGTCAAATGTTTTAACAAGACTGTTTTTGTATTACATATTCCAAAAATCACACTCATCACCAAATATGTTCTCCGGTAAAAGCAATCTCTCAGTTATAAACCGCACAGTTTCGGCGTTGGATTTATGTTCCTTACACTAATCTTCAAACTGATCGAGTACATTGTTTTTATAATCTATGGGTCTATCCATGATTTCAACTTCTTTTCTCAATTTGCTCACCATGTTCTCATACATTATTTTCTCAAATGTTAGATTAAAATAGGTATCTAAATGTTCGACCTATGTTTACATTAAACGTGTGTGTTGAACTTGACCTGGATAGTCAACCTCACACCCATAGCAATTTTCCTTCATCACATCATTTAACAGTTATAATATAGTCCTAGCAAAGAGGAATTCCATGGTATGTTTCAGAAATCGCTCAAACTTTTGCCCTTCCTAGTATGTGTTCATTGCGTCTACCTTCTCGAAGTGTAAAAATGAAAATGGTTAAACAACATCCCACAAGGTTTCTTAAGTCCTTCAGTGACGTCAAAAGGCATGCAGTACTTGGGTTTGAAATTGGAGGTGATTTAAAAACTCGAATCGTCCCGGGAATGCCTCTGTCTTCTAAGACAGCTAAATTTCTACCGCCTTCTCCTCGGTGTGTGGAATACATGTCAGCCCAGGGAAATTTCTCGCTATGTGTTGTGACAAACCATGAGATTTAATACAAAGACAATTCACATCTACATCCTTCGTTTTCAATAAATCTCCATAGACGAACCTAACACCCATCTCGTTTTAAATACAAAGCCTGTATGAATTTTGTTCGCCTATCTTTTAAATTTGAAGGTTACATGGAAGATGAGTAACAACTCTATTATATAATAATATACCACCCTGTCAGTGTTTTGAGTTCATATCACCCTGTCGGTGCTTGAGGTCTGTGCCACCCTGCCAGTGTTTGGGGTTTTACCCAGTTTTGAGGGTCTGCGGCACCCTGCACCACCTGCACCACTATGTGAAACCAAGGTTATAACACTACTGAATTCATTTGAATCTGGTATTTTATTTACATCCCGTTTTCATAGTGAAAACATTAAAGTTTGAATCACATTTTTCGAAGTGTCCTTAAATCGATTTTCCACTCAGTATTAATATCGTTTGACACATTTTTACAGAAGAAAAAAGGGGGATATCGTCATAAATTGATATATCCTGATAGATCTACTATAATTTGATGTTACAAAAAATATTCGCCCCATGGAGTGATTAGAACCTAACTAAGTAGTAGTCATCCAGTTCAGACTAGACACATTTCTTCCCTTAGACATAACGTTAAATCCACCATCTTGTTCGGTGGAGGGTATTTTCGCGATTGTCGAAATCCAATAATTTATCGAGTGTACAGGTAAATACATGTAACATCAGATACACTATTTTGAATGAGGAAGGAATTATCGAAAAGGGCTCGAATCCTGCGCAGGCGAGGTGTACTCGATACATTATGTAATAAATTTGTCAGTGACCTGCGACAGGTCGGTGTTTTTCTATGGTACTCCGGTTTTCACCACCAATAAATGATATGATAACGACAAGGAGCATTTATATTTCGATTTATTAAAAAAAAAAACACTACCTAGATATTCATACCCAACATATTTACCCACTCGATATTATTCTATGATACAGTTAGAAACATTTCTCATCTTTTACATATATGACAGTGATGTTAATAATAACGATGAGCCATACTTGGTATATACCGGTTATCAAATGTCACAAACATACTGCAATACCACATGTTAATTCAACAAATTAAAATTAAAATAAATCATGCATAATCATATTGTTTTTTTTTTGTTATCACTTTGTACGTATTAATTTATCTCGGGAGGAAGACGGATTACCATTATTAGTCCCCCGTCCCCTTCCAGCTTTTGCTTTCGTGTAAATTGTGCCATCGGTGGTAGTGGTGGTTGGTATGGCACGTCGAAATGTACCTTTTGTCGTGTAACTGAAGGTGTTGGCATCCGACTGTCTTTCCGCAATGGTGTAACAATCTGAGTTTTACGTACATACTGATCATCTTTATACTTTGGTTGTAATTGTGCATTCTTCCGTATTCTAGTAAGACTACTTGCTCTTTTCCCCCTTTCTGCTACAACTTTGGTATTTTCTACATCCTTTGTGTCGCTACGTTCTGTGCTTTTTTTAATGTATTCGTTTTCTTGTCTGCACTTACTATTATTACTTTGTTTACTTCTTCTTCACTACTACTTTCTCCTTCTTTGGTCTTTCCTTTCTCTGTCTCCTTTGTCGTCTTTCTTTCCTGTTGCACATGTACCTTTTTCCTTTCTATCTCCGCTTGTTTTGTCCTTTCCAGTTCTATTCTCTTGTTTTCGTCGTCTTCTTGTTTTTTCTTAATCTTCTTTACCTCCTCCTCTTGTTGTTGTTGTTTTTGTTTTGCCTTTATTTCGTCTCGCTCCCGTACTTTGTCCATTAATTCTTTATGTAATGCTTCTATTCTTTTATTTTTATCATCTTTTTCTTTCTGTTTCTTTTCTTTTTGTCTCCTTTCATAATCGTTTGTGGTTCATAAAAATCCGTATCGTGTGAATTAGGTACTAACAGATTAACATTCGCCTCATTTACCTTTATCTTCTTTACATATTCGTTTCCTCTGTATATCCCATCATTGGCAGTTTGGTTTATAGCAATCATCCTCTGTATCCTCCTCACATTAATATCAGTCATTCGTTCTACCGCCATGTCATTTAAAGCACGATTTAATATCATACGAAACAGGACACTCACCTCTATCGGATAACATTTTAATTTGTTCATTAAATCATCATTAATCCAATGTAGGGTCTCGTCCAACTCTTTCTCGTTGTTAGCATTTTTAATACGCCACTGGTGTTGTTGTATGTGGCCATTTATCAACCTTTTGTTCATTTTGTTTTCTATTTATCTCTCTCACTCTCTCTCTTTAATGTCATATACATGTAATTATATATTATTATTATATTTTATCTGTAGTTTTTTTTTCTTTTTCTCTAATATAAAATATATATATTTTTTTTTTAATTGTAGTTTGTCATACACCAACTACTCTCCTTTTTTTGTATAAACGCAACATAACCACACACACACAACGCCGGCAAATCAACGAATATGTTACTCTATTGTCAAATCTGTGTAGAGGAATTTAGAAAGGACGATAATATGACATTAGTTCTTTTAGGCAAGTGTGGACATATACTATGTCTTACATGTAGGGAACATTTAAATTCTACATGTTGTCCGTTTTGTAAAACAGATATGGTATCTAATTTAGAATTTAAACTACAGTATACATCGCCTTGTTATGTCTTTAACAATCATTCTAATGACAATGGTAGCGATGATGATGATAATAAGGATGGCAAAGATGATGATGATATAGACACTACTTACGGCAATAATATTTTCGATTTCTGCATAGATACTACTACCATAAAAAGGGGTGGTGGTGGTAGTAGTAATAATGGTGATATAAACTACTTGATCCCCACAAATATACCCACCAAAAATCTATTATTCACTGGTATATATCACGAAGTCATGAAGGTCATGTTTTGTATTTTTCTACAGACATGGAATACAACTCGGTTATCTGAATTTCACTACCTCACGAAAGATGGTTGTGATGTTTGTCTATTGGATATGAAATGTAATTTATTCCAATTGCATACCAACTTCTCTTCCCTTACTTGTTGCAATGTTATAGACATGGCAGTTATCATAGCATGTCAAATCTTGGAATCTGTTATTTAAGATCTCTCCATTGGACATAATGTATCATTATTTTCTCAATTGTTGTAGCGCCAAAAGGACATCGCACACTAACGTGTTCTTCTCGCACATTGCCACCAATTTGGTACTAGAGTATCAAATGTTTAACAAAATAGACGAATACATGTTACGTAAAACATTATCTAGAAACCCCAATGCGGAAACTGATAATCTCGCACAGAAAGGTATGACCATAGATACGAAGGATGTGCCTGTACAGTCTACTGATATCAGACTAAACTCTCACGTGAAATGTAAATGTGGAGCATTAAAAAGAAAAATAGTTACTTCTGTCATAGCGACCAAAATAGATGTCATATTATCATCTTCCGATAAAATTGCAGATACACCATCAGATAATATACCATCATCATCATCTGACGGTAAAGAGAAAAAATACTAATGACAATAATAATAAATGACACTGACAAAGGAGATAGAATTATCATAGTACTCAATAAATCAGCCACTAAATCTGTACACAAGCGCCATAAATTAGAACATTCACTAAAGATAAACAACAACGGTACAGATAAGAAACAACATCCATCATCGTCTACTACAGTCAAACAACAATCCGATATAGTCAAACAAGACAATAAGCCACCATCGCACATAGGTAACACAGTTTGTTTACAGCATCCAATATCACAACATATGGGTCAAAACATTTCAATCCATTTATAACAATTACTTAAAACGCAATTTACCATCCGACATACCAGAAGAGGAAGACGACGATGTCCTTCATTCTTTTAGAGGCATATGTATGAATTGTGCCGTGTGCGATGCTATGATGTTAGAGGATCACAACGAATTCTTCAAAGAATGGTACGTGTCTATTGTTCAGAATTTAGAATGTAGTCGCAACTTCTGTACCACGATTAAAATGTTTTTCAGAAATTCTTTCCAACCTAAATATCACACCTTGATAAAATTTACTGAGACAGAATTGTTACACCACGAGACACGGCACAACCTATGCCTGTACAACAAAAGAAGACACGTGTCATTCTCTACCATATTCAAAGATTTAAATAGAGATTTAGACGATACATTCTTGGCCAATATAGTAGATACCTTGGGATCCACTAGATATGATTTCAACTGTGCACAACTGTTCATAGCTACGTGGTTGAATACTAATGTTACCCCAACTTCTCTACCCGTCATTAATTGGATCAAGTGTTCTAAACGCCAACATAATATTTACGAATTGTAAAAATAATTATTATTTATATTTAAACAAAAAAAACACATATCATTCTTTTTTTTTCTTTTTACCATTTTGTGTTATATTAACGTTATTATAATAAATTACAATTTATTTATTTGTGGGTTTTATAGCTTTTTGTTTTGTTTCTGTGTGTAAATTATGGATAAAATGGAAGAAGAGTTATTCGATTTTCTATCGCAACGTAGGACCGCTGCAGAAGCTGATACCGTATACGAATGTACTTTACCAGAAGTGACTGATGTGTATACCGTACACAATGGTACAAAGGGTGTTCAACAACCACCAGTAGATTCTCCGTTCCCACATATCGACTTTAGGACAACAAGTCTAGATAAGAACTATTTAACACAGATCTATACAGAACTATTAGAAATGGTGTTTTATCCAGATACAGTTGATACTACTGTACAAAATGTTTTGGAATGTATCCGCATAAACTTACAAAACCACAGCAGTGATAATAGGAATGTGGCATTGTGGAAAGCAAAGCTAGTGATCGTGTTACTGTATAAACCGCTACCCAACAAAGTGATATTACAACCCCTCCATCGGTATTTCTTTTACGTTTATTGTATGCTAAATACTTCATTAAATGTATTGGTAATGGATATACATTAGATCAATTGTTGTCCGTCTCGGCGTTCGCTGTTATGTACAATACCATCAATGTAACTATGGATAGTAACACTGTTGATCATGTATTAACCGAAAATGTAGAAACTGAATGTGCGACACATCATCAAGCAGAATATATCATAGGTGATGATGATGATGATGATGAAGAAGAAGAGGACAATGATTCCGTTTAATCATATATACCTATCAAAACATTTTGTTACCATATTGGGATAAATATTGTATGCGTGTAATGTATGTATGTATGTATGTATGAATACAAAAAAAAACCAAAATAAAATATTTTAATTAAATTCATAATTTTTATTTTTTTTCTAAATACATGTTACCATGTTTCACCTCATATCTATTAAATGCCGTGTCCATCATATATAACTTGTATACATCATAGCGTTATGATATGTATGATAATATATGCTATACTGTGTTCAATTACTTTAAGTGTAGTAGTGTGTCATCATACCGTGTTAGTATGTATAAGTTATGCATCTATATACTGTGTTACAATAATTATATGTTTTTTAAATGTATAATAAATAATTAATAAATAAAATATAAAATATATATATTATTAAGCATTTAACTTTTTTTAGCCCTATATATACTAAAATTATATGTAATATGAATGACGTAGTATAATGTAATACTTAATATGTAAAGTATCTACTTATAAATATTAAATATATTATGTTCCATTTAAATACTATATTTAATGGTACAAATATATATTTACCTATTCATATTAATGACGTATTATAATTTCATTATTTTCTAATATATATGATACCCATTTAAACATTAAACCACTATTTGTGAACAGTGGTCAACCTTTTATATTTTATTGGTAGAAAATAAATTTGATTTAAATGAAATGAAATAATATA
>MJUT01023552.1:35714-46456 GCA_002080005.1 Gigantidas platifrons
TTGCTCATTTTAGTACATGTACATGTTGTATATTGACTATGGACAGCAAATGCAGCAACTGACAACGTTGCATTTAAAAAAAAAGGGACACAACTCTGGTCATTAACATGATAATTCCTGTGGATATTATCATGTTAATGACTGGTTGATTTCTTTAACGCAGATTAATGCGTGACACATGACCATATCTACACTAATGAAAAAGTCGAATTTAGAACTGATATGAAATAATAATGATTATTATTGACAGATTTGGAATATCTAGTGTGTTACAAAGTACCATTCATGAAAAATCCCCGGAAAAAGCATATGTTTCTGAAGTGGAATCGGAGAAGGGACCCAATGAAAAAAAGACTAGGAACGTTATCAAGAAAATGACTAAAGACGAGAAAATGTTGATACTGCGTTCTTATATTATACTTCCCGTTAAAAGTGATTGGGACCAGCTGGCGGATAATGTTTATAAGAGCCGTTATCAAGCATTGTCAAGGGAGACAATCAAGCATTATGAAGACAATCTCAATATTTCTACATTAAAAAGTAGAATTAAAG
This sequence comes from Gigantidas platifrons, assembly GCA_002080005.1. Taxonomy (NCBI): domain Eukaryota; kingdom Metazoa; phylum Mollusca; class Bivalvia; order Mytilida; family Modiolidae; genus Gigantidas; species Gigantidas platifrons. The sequence goes on from MJUT01023552.1 coordinate 36,267, forward strand.
GTTATATTCATAATGTACAAAGAGGTAATCGAGATAAAGAGACAGATCCAGAAATCACAGCTTTGATGAATATTGTGCAATCCAATGATTAAGCTGCATCACAGTGGGGGTTACAAAATGTACATGTTAATGTTGTACAAAGGTAGATGTGCTGTTGGAATTTGGTCGACTTTTTCAGGTTTAAAATACATTGCGTATATGATTTGGTTGTAAATTGTCCACATTCAATATTTCAATGGGTGGGGATTTAATGTTATGCCAGCAGAGGTTCAAAATTATGTAGGTCCCATGTCTGTGATCTTTTACTACTGACTTCAGACTTTTACATCGGGCATTAATGGTGCCTGCGTAATCTCGTTGAGATTAGGATTCCGATGAGATAAGGTGCTTGCGGACCTTCCGATTTTCTCTGTTGAAGTGTTATTAGTCCCCTACCGACGAAGTCGAAGGGGACTTTAGGTTTGCACTCTGTTTGTCCGTCCGTCTGTCTGGCAGATCAGTTTTCCACACTTTTTTTCGTCGTGCTTGCAGACATTGATTTGATATTTGGTATATATCTTAACCATGACAAGTTACAGATCAAGTTCGAATTTCGTTCCAGTTGAATGATTTTTGGCCATTGCACTTGTATTTTTTGTTCAAATTTTAAGTTTTCCGGACTTTTTTTTTTCGTCCTTTAATATATTGACTTCATATTTAGTATGTGGCTATATCTAGATGAGTTACCGTTTAAGTTCGAATTTCGTTCCGGTTGAATGATTTTTGGCTGAGTTATGGCCCTTGAACTTGTATTTTTGTTCAAATTTTAAGTTTTCCAGACTTTTTTTGGACATCCTTTGATATATTGACTTGATATTTGGTATGTGACTATATCTAGATGAGCTTAAGTTTGAATTTTGTTCTGGTCGAATGATTTTTAGTCCCCTACCGACGAAGTCACATCATGCTATTGTTCTCCACGTCTAGAACTGATTGTCCATCCAGAAATTTGTTTGTTGAACTGTTAATGTTTGTATGTAAACATGATAAACCTTCTTATATAAATGCTATGCATATATTGAAATCAAATTGTCTGTTGGTCTGTCCTGTTAATACAACTCTTTCAGTGAAACTTTATTGTTCATATATTTATACCCTTGTTACAAAATGAAAGGAGCATATAGATTTACCCTTGTCTTTCCGTCCGTTCCGCTCTTGGTTAAGTTTTTGCATTTAGGTCTGTTTCTCTGCTATCAGACATGGAACAGCAATTATATTCTTGGCCAGTGGATAGATCTTGCATAGTACAACAGGGTTAACTATCAATTAGGTCTCTTTGACCTATATTTTAGGCTTCAGTGACTGGGTTAAGATTTTGCGTTTAGATCTTTTTCTCAACAACTAGACATGGTACAGCAATGATACATGGCCAGTAGATAGATCTTAGATAGTACTACAGGGTTCACTGTTAATTAGGTCAATTTGACCTACATTTTATGCATGAACGACTCTGGTTAAGTTTTGCATTTAGGTCAGTTTGAATAAGGATCAGCACATCTCGTGTCTCAAAGACACAGTTTTTAGTTTAGTTTTTAGTGTAAGTGCACCAGGATATATTTGGATTGGGGGTATTTATATTTAGTTTATACCAAATTTGGAAGGAAGTTAAGCATTCTATTCTCGTATTACTCAGCCGGTAGGGGACTATGTATTGCCATGCAATACTCTCAGAATGCTTGTTATCATTTGCTGTTTATTAAACTCTTTAAACATCTATTGTATTAAATCGTAAATCTGCTGATTTTGATCAAAATCTTCATTAGAAATAATATTTAACAAAACTGTCTTTTATTTGCAATTAAAGGGTACCGCCATTGTTGTTATTCACTTCCAGAAAACAAATTTTAAAAATGGGAAAATATAAAACGATATGTTGATCCTGGTTTACCAGAAAACGTCCTCTACATAAAACTACGGCAATCACAGCAAACCAGTAATTCTAGCCAAAAATGGGGAGGGCTCAGGGGGATATTTATTTTGAATGAAATAATTATATACTGAAATCGCTATGCATGTTGTGTAGTGATTCTAATGCCTAGTGATCAAAATCGGTGAAACAACCTGTAAAACATTTTGGCCTGACAAAACTTTTTTAGACATCACATTTCTTGGAATGCCCCCATAGTCTTTTGCATCTAACATCAATGTAAATCTAAACAAATGAAAAGGTAGAATGTGTTTATTGATAATTGCTTAAATGTTCATAAAAAAAACAGACATTCCTAACAATAAGCCTGACTTAAAACGGTAAGAAATAATTTTGAACCCCTGTATGTTATATTTCAAAAAGCACATGCAACTTCATTATTGCCAATGCAAATTCTTTTATAGTTGTGTTACAATTTAACATCACAAGATGCCAAATTGCTTAATTTGGATTTTAATCTAATATATGAATGGGTAATGACTCTCATACTGAGGAAAAATATGAATGGGGGAGGGGATTTTTCAAACTCCAGCAGCAACACCATACCCAATTTTAGTTTTACCTTAAATTATCCCCCATTTTTTTTATATAATTTGATTTTACTTTAAAATTTGAAGTTTGATGTATTTGTAGAAGCTATATAATTTTAATTTACTTTAGTTTGATGTATTTTTAGAAGCTATATAATTTTATTTTACTTTAGTTTTATGTATTATACTGTTTTCATTTTCGTTCGTTGAATACCAATTTTTGTGGCTTAGTGGGTACTTTCAAAGGACAAAATTCAGTACAGCACGAGACATATATAACAAGAGACGTTGTAGAAAAGAATCAAAGCGATGAAATAAAAAATCAACAGACAACTCATTTTCTGCCATTCCACGAAAATTGAATTCAGCGAAAGTAAATGCATCCTCAGTACTATCGTATAAAATGGAAGCATCTCTGCATCCCGATGTTAATTAATCTGAGACCATGTAGTAGAATACACTTTTTTTAGGGGGGGTCAGCTGTTTTTGAGTTATTGGTTATGAATTGAATAATCTTGTCTGTTGATGAAAGTTTCTAATTTGTTTCCTATAACTACATGCATTCCATCATTATATTACACAAATGTCATCCATGGTGGACTATAGGGTCAAAATCTAGAGCATTAAGAATTATGTTGCAGTTATAAATTTACAATGGATCCGACCATTATTTCTAATTCATTAAACATATATATTCACAAAATTACAAATAAAACGGTGAATCATCTGATCAATTACAATATAATCATAGATAGACCTCGAATGTTTTTGCCTACATTCATCATTTCATTTCCTGTCATTTTTGGGTTTTTTATTTCACTCACTCAGATGCTGATATTTTGCAATCCTTCAATTTTGTTTATTATTTTATTTTACCTTTATTACATTATCTATCAATATGCATTTTATATCTTAATAAAAGCTTAATTAATCTTAGACTGTTGATGTATCAATTTGTTTTAGTGTTAAATGACGGATAACAATCGTAGATCCTAACATATATGATATCTATTTATAGAAATCAAGACACGTATCTGTCAAGTAGCTAACAAATCTGATATCAGCATAGAAAACAAGATATGTATCTACCAGGCAGCTAACACATCTGATATCAGCATAGAAAACAAGACACGTATCTACCAGGCAGCTAACATATCTGATATCAGTATAGAAAACAAGATATGTATCTACCAGGCAGCTAACACATCTGATATCCATATAGAAAACAAGACACGTATCTACCAGGCAGCTCACACATCTGATATCAGTATAGAAAACAAGACACGTATCTGTCAAGCAGCTCATATATCTGATATCAGTATAGAAAACAAGACACGTATCTACCAAGCAGCTAGCACATATGATATCAGTATAGAAAACAAAACACGTATGTATCTACCTCGCAGCTAACTCATCTGATATCAGTATAGAAAACAAGACATGTATCTGTCAAGCACCTAACACATCTGATATCAGTATAGAAAACAAGACACGTATGTATCTACCAAGCAGCTAACACATCTGATGTCAGTATAGATAACAAGACACGAATCTACCAAGCACCTAACACATCTGATATCAGTATAGAAAACAAGACATGTATGTATCTACCAAGCAGCTAACACATCTGATATCAGTATAGAAAACAAGACATATATCTGTAAAGCAGCTAACACATCTGATATCAGTATAGAAAACAAGACACGAATCTACCAAGCAGCTCACACATCTGATATCAGTATAGAAAACAAGACGCGTATGTATCTACCAAGCAGCTAACACATCTGATATCAGTATAGAAAACAAGACATGTATCTGTCAAGCAGCTAACACATTTGATGTCAGCATAGAAAACAAGACACGTATGTATCTACCAAGCACCTAACACATCTGATATCCGTATAGAAAACAAGACACGTATCTACCAAGCGGCTAACACATGTGATATCAGTATAGAAAACAAGACACGTATCTACCAAGCAGCTAACACATCTGATATCAGTATAGAAAACAAGACACGAATCTACCAAGCAGCTCACATATCTGATAACAGTATAGAAAACAAGACATGTATCTATTAAGCGGCTAACACATCTGATATTAGTATAGAAAACAAGACATGTATCTGTCAAGCAGCTAACACATCTGATGTCAGTATAGAAAACAAGACACGAATGTATCTACCAAGCAGCTAACACATCTGATATCAGTATAGAAAACAAGACACGTATCTACCAAGCGGCTAACACATCTGATATCAGTATAGAAAACAAGACACGTATCTGTCAAGCAGCTAACACATCTGATATCAGTATAGAAAACAAGACACGAATGTACCAAGCAGCTCACACATCTGATATCAGTATAGAAAACAAGACATGCATCTGTCAAGCATGTAACACATCTGATATCAGTATAGAAAACAAGAGACGTATCTGTCAAACAGCTAACACATCTAATGTCAGTATAGAAAACAAAATACGTTTCTACCAAGCGGCTAACACATCTGATATCAGCATAGAAAACAAGATACGTATCTACCAAGCAGCTAACACATCTGATATCGGTATAGAAAACGAGATACGTATCTACCAAGCGGCTAACACATCTGATATCAGTATAGAAAACAAGAGACGTATCTGTCAAACAGCTAACACATCTAATGTCAGTTTAGAAAACAAGACATGTATCCACCAAGCGGCTAACACATCTGATATCAATATAGAAAAGAAGACACGTATCTACCAAGCAGCTAACATCTGATATCAGCATAGAAAAGAAGATAGTATCATACGTATCTGTCAAGTTGCTAACACATCTGATATCAGTATAGAAAACAAGACGCGTATCTGTCAAGCAGCTCACACATCTGACATCAGTATAGAAAACAAGACACGAATGTACCAAGTGGCTAACACATCTGACATCAGTATAGAAAACAAGATACGTATGATCTCTCTAGCAGCTAAAACATCTGATATCAGTATAGAAAACAACACACATAACTTTCAAGCTGCTAACACATCTGATATCAGTATAGAAAACAAGACACGTATCTACCAAGCTGCTAACATCTGATGTCAGTATAGAAAACAAGACACGTATTTGTCAAGCAGCTAACATCTGATATCAGTATAGAAAACAAGACACGTATCTACGCAGAGGCTAACACATCTGATATCAGTATAAAAAAGAAGACATGTATCTACCAAGCTGATAATACATCTGATATCAGCATAGAAAACAAGACACTTATCTCTCAAGCTGCTAACATCTGATATCAGCTTAGAAAACAAGACACGTAGCTACCAAGCTGCTAACTCATCTGATATCAGCATAGAAAACAAGACACGTATCTTTCGAGCTGCTAACATCTGATATCAGCTTAGAAAACAAGACACGTATCTACCAAGCAGCTAACACATCTGATATCAGTTTAGAAAATAAGACATGTGTCTGTCAAGCAGCTAACACATCTGATATCAGTATAGAAAACAAGACACGAATCTACCAAGCAGCTAACACATTTGATATCAGTATAGAAAAAAAGACACGTAGCTACCAAGCTGCTAACACATCTGATATCAACATAGAAAACAAGACACGTATCTGTCGAGCTGCAACATCTGATATCAGCTTAGAAAACAAGACACATATCTACCAAGCAGCTAACACATCTGATATTAGTATAGAAAACAAGATACGTATTCGTCAAGCTGCTAACACATCTGATATCAGCATAGAAAACAATACACGTTTTTATCAAGCTCCTAACACATCTGATATCAATATAGAAAACAAGACACGTATCTTCCAAGAGGCTAACACATCTGATATCAGTATAGAAAACAAGACATGCATCTGTCAAGCATGTAACACATCTGATATCAGTTTAGAAAACAAGAGACGTATCTGTCAAACAGCTAACACATCTAATGTCAGTATAGAAAACAAGACATGTATCTACCAAGCGGCTAACACATCTGATATCAATATAGAAAAGAAGACACGTATCTACCAAGCAGCTAACATCTGATATCAGCAAAGAAGATAGTATCGTACGTATCTGTCAAGTTGCTAACACATCTGATATCAGTATAGAAAACAAGACGCGTATCTGTCAAGCAGCTCACACATCTGACATCAGTATAGAAAACAAGACACGAATGTACCAAGTGGCTAACACATCTGACATCAGTATAGAAAACAAGATACGTATGATCTCTCTAGCAGCTAAAAGATCTGATATCAGTATAGAAAACAACACACGTATCTTTCAAGCTGCTAACACATCTGATATCAGTATAGAAAACAAGACACGTATCTACCAAGCTGCTAACATCTGCTGTCAGTATAGAAAACAAGACACGTATCTGTCAAGCAGCTAACATCTGATATCAGTATAGAAAACAAGACACGTATCTACGCAGAGGCTAACACATCTGATATCAGCATAGAAAAGAAGACACGTATCTACCAAGCTGATAATACATCTGATATCAGCATAGAAAACAAGACACTTATCTCTCAAGCTGCTAGCATCTGATATCAGCTTAGAAAACAAGACACATAGCTACCAAGCTGCTAACTCATCTGATATCATCATAGAAAACAAGACCCGTATCTATCAAGCAGCTAACACATCTGATATCAGTTTAGAAAACAAGACATGTGTCTGTCAAGCAGCTAACACATCTGATATCAGTATAGAAAACAAGACACGAATCTACCAAGCAGCTAACACATTTTATATCAGTATAGAAAAAAAGACACGTAGCTACCAAGCTGCTAACACATCTGATATCAGCATAGAAAACAAGACACGTATCTGTCGAGCTGCAACATCTGATATCAGCTTAGAAAACAAGACACGTATCTATCAAGCTCCTAACACATCTGATATCAATATAGAAAACAAGACGCGTATCTTCCAAGAGGCTAACACATCTGATATCAGTATAGAAAATAAGATACGTATCTGTCAAGCTGCCAACACAACAGATGTCAGTATAGAAAACAAGACACGTAACTACCAAGCTGCGAACACATCTGATATCAGTATAGAAAACAAGACGTGAGTCTGTCAAGCTGCTAACACATTTGATATCAATATAGAAAACAAGACACGTATCTACCAAGCAGCTAACACATCTGATATCAGTTTAAAAATTAAGACATGTGTCTGTCAAGCAGCTAACACATCTGATATCAGTATAGAAAACAAGATATGAATCTACCAAGGAGCTAACACATCTGATATCAGTATAGAAAACAAGACACGCATCTACCAAGCGGCTAACACATCTGATATCAGTATAAAAAACAAAACACATATTTGTCAATCAGCTAACACATCTGATATCAGTATAGAAAACAAGACACGAATCTACCAAGCAGCTCACACATCTGATATCAGTATAGAAAACAAGACATGTATCTGTCAAGCTGCTAACACATCTGATATCGGTATAGATAACAAGACACGAATTTACCAAGCAGCTCACATATCTGATATCAGTATAGAAAACAAGACACGTATCTACCAAGCGGCTAACACATCTGATATCAGTATAGAAAACAAGACACGTATCTACCAACCAGCTAACACATCTGATATCAGTATAGAAAACAAGACACGTATCTACCAAGTGGCTAACACATCTGATATAACACATCTGATATCAGTATAGATAACAAGACACGAATTTACCAAGCAGCTCACATATCTGATATCAGTATAGAAAACAAGACACGTATCTACCAAGCGGCTAACACATCTGATATCAGTATAGAAAACAAGACACGTATCTGTCATGCAGCTACTACATCTGATATCAGTATAGAAAACAAGACACGAATGTACCAAGTGGCTAACATATCTGATATCAGTATAGAAAACAAGATACGTATAATCTGTCTAGCAGCTAACACATCTGATATCAGTATAGAAAACAACACACGTATCTTTCTAGCTGCTAACACATCTGATATCAGTATAGAAAACAAGACACGAATGTACCAAGCAGCTCACACATCTGATATCAGTATGGAAAACAAGACACATATCTACCAACCAGCTAACGCATCTGATATCAGTATAGAAAACAAGACACTTATCTACCAAGTGGCTAACACATTTGATATCGGTATAGATAACAAGACACGAATTTACCAAGCAGCTCACATATCTGATATCAGTATAGAAAACAAGACATGTATCTACCAAGCGGCTAACATATCTGATATCAGTATAGAAAACAAGATACGTATGATCTGTCTAGCAGCTAACACATCTGATATCAGTATACAAAACAACACACGTATCTTTCAAGCTGCTAACACATCTGATATCAGTATAGAAAACAAGAGGGGTATCTACCAAGCAGCTCACACATCTGATATCAGTATAGAAAATAAAACATGTATCTACCAAGCACCTAACACATCTGATATCAGTATAGAAAACAAGATACGTATCTACCAAGCGGCTAACTCATCTGATATCAGTACAGATAACAAGACATGAATCTACCAAGCGGCTAACACATCTGATATCAGTATATTAAACAAGACACGAATCTACCAAGCGGCTAACACATCTGATATCAGTATATTAAACAAGACACGTATCTTTCAAGCTGCTAACACATCTGATATCAGTATAGAAAACAACACACGTATCTTTCAAGCTGCTAACACATCTGATATCAGTATAGAAAACAAGACGCGTATCTACCAAGCAGCTCACACATCTGATATCAGTATAGAAAACAATACATGTATCTACCAAGCAGCTAACACATCTGATATCAGTATAGAAAACAAGATATGTATCTACCAAGCGGCTAACACATCTGATATCAGTATAGATAACAAGACATGAATCTACCAAGCGGCTAACACATCTGACATCAGTATAGAAAACAAGACAGGTATCTGTCATGCAGCTAATACATCTGATATCAGTATAGAAAACAAGACACGAATGTACCAAGCGGCTAACATATATGATATCAGTATAGAAAACAAGATACGTATGATCTATCTAGCAGCAAACACATCTGATATAAGTATAGAAAACAACACACGTATCTTTCAAGCTGCTAACACATCTGATATCATTATAGAAATCAAGACACGTATCTACCAAGCTGCTAACATCTGATATCAGTATAGAAAACAATACACGTATCTGTCAAGCTACTAACACATCTGATATCAATATAGAAAACAAGACGCGTATCTACCAAGCAGCTCACACATCTGATATCAGTATAGAAAATAAAACATGTATCTACCAAGCACCTAACACATCTGATATCAGTATAGAAAACAAGATACGTATCTACCAAGCGGCTAACTCATCTGATATCAGTATAGTAAACAAGACACGAATCTTCCAAGCAGCTAACACATCTGATATCAGTATAGAAAACAATACATGTATCTGTCAAGCAGCTAACACATCTGATATCAGTATAGAAAACAAGACACGAATGTACCAAGCGGCTAACATATCTGATATCAGTATAGAAAACAAGATACGTATAATCTGTCTAGCAGCTAACACATCTATCAGTATTGAAAACAACACACGTATCTTTCAAGCTGCTAACACATCTGATATCAGTATAGAAATCAAGACACGTAGCTACCAAGCTGCTAACATCTGATATCTGTACAGAAATCAACAC
>MJUT01023552.1:79636-94143 GCA_002080005.1 Gigantidas platifrons
ATTGATTGATTGATTGATTGATTGATTGATTGATTGAGGTCTAGCAAGCAATATTTCAGTCATATTCAGGATGAGAAAAGTTTGTAAACAAAAAATCAGAAAGAGGGGACTCAGGGATGGGTCAACATGGGTAACGACTTAACACGGGAACTTGTTTTTCTGTCTCTTCCGACGTCAAGTTGGTCCTATTTTAATTCCCCGGGATTCCGACGGGTGACCCTGCTATAATCGCCTTCTCCGACAAGCGCATATATAAAAAGTTACGATTGAAGGAATTGTCCCTAAGTGACTCCTTATATCACGGAAACAAACGGAAGCTAATCAGTCGGGAAGCCAACGTCAACTTTCGTACCTCCTCCCATAAGGCTAAAAACATTTACTCAAGGGCAGATAATAATAACCCACCAGGTGTCGCCCATAATCGTAATGTCGTAACGACGTTTGTTTACCATGACGATGACGGAATAAACCTTATATGACAGATAAATATAAATAAATGCATTCCAAAAAAGCGTGAATTATCATGGTTAAATATATAAGTTGCAGAAAAAACCAAAAAAGTGTTTATTAGACATAATATCTATATATACAACAAGGTATTTTCCAAGGTATTTGTTTTTGTTGTTGTAGCTAAGAATATATGGCGGGAAATTTTCGAGGCTAAAAATAACTGACACAAACGCATCCCATTGGTTGTCAATAAAAACTATGGTTAAAAATAGGTGTACCCATCATTCATATGTGTAACGAAATATAAAAATAGCCATCATTACGCCTTCAATTTGCAAAACGAGGTTTGTAACTTAGGACGCTGTCAGCCGCCATTTTTGATAAAGAAGACGCTGAACAAAGTTTCCTGTGATGTTGAATAATTGAATAAATAAAAATAAGAATGTATTATAAGTCTTACAGTTTTCAATGAAGACTGGTTTGTAATATATATTATAATAATAATATTTTTATTACCAAATTAATGGGCCCATAAAGGGCAAAAAAATAAAATACAATGATTACAATGATTGGACTTGGAGGCATCATAGCATGCAAAAAAAGAAAAAAAAAGCTATATTATGACTATACAACACAGTCAGGTCAGAGCCAATTCAATAACAATCAAAAAACCATATACATTATAATAATAATAATAAATCAATGCAACAATGACCAATGTTCATTAATGCATTATCTAGTTTGATCTCAAATAATTACCAAAATATTCAGCTAGCCCAATAAAAGACTTCACCTTCTGATTTTTAAACATTTACTTATATGTGAACCAAGTTCCTTTAAAACAGTTAAGTTTTCATTGGTTAAAAGCCAAATAAATTTAGAAGAATTATTTAAAGAGGAAAAGTTGAACAGTGACTTTCAACTTTTTCAATAAAATCATGTCTCAAAGTATTATATAAAGGACACCCTAAAAGGAAATGTTGTTCATTTTCTATCTTTTCTAAAGAACAATATTGACATAAACGTTCAGATCTGTCCAGTCTATTTTGATTGTATCAAGCCTTTTCAATTCTCAGAGAATGAGTGCTGATTCTCAACTTGCATAAAGACTGGCGGGTTTTAAAATCATTTATCTAAGTGAATTTTTAAGAGAAAAATAAGTATCAAGCTTACTGTTGTTACCATTCAAAATATCTTGTTTATTTTTATTCCAGAAACTCATAAAACTGTCACATAATTTATTTTTTGTGAAATTATATAAAGTACCAAGTTTTGAGTTTAGAACATGAATATTCATACAGGTTTGAAAATTAATATAAAATATGTTTTTTTTTCTAAAAAAATTCATGAATTACAAAAATTGGCCAGCATTCCAATTATTTAAAAGTACATCACCAAACAAATGCAGGCCCTTTGGGTATAATTGTGGACAGGATATCTCCTCTAACTGATACATTCATTTAATTCAGAAAGTTTCAGATGCTCCTGAATTTTGTTTGTAAAAAGAAATTTAACATTTCTGTATTGTATTTGTAAGAAATGCAAAATTAAGTTCAAACTTTGTATTCTATGTCCACCAGAGGCGTAGCTGTATATACGGTGTCACGCCATTGCGTGCACATCGTCAGGTTATAAAAAAATAGGATATTGAATTTATAATAATAATACTTTTTTGTATTCTTATTGAAATTCCTTCAGTGTTATATTTCACGTACATGGTTTTTAATTACAACACTATTTCATTCAGGTATTCATTTGGTCCTGGTTGCGGTCCGTCTTCCGTAATTGAAATCGTCAAAAAAGTGAAATACAACCGAATTGATATCAAAATGTGACTTGTTTCAACCTTATTTATAATAAACATTGAAATTATTTCAACTTCTAAATCACGTTCATGATCTTTAATTACATGCAGGTGTTCATTTTTTCCTGTTCTAACTAAAGGTCTTTATCAAACAGCATCATGTGGTTTACATGTAATGCAGTTAGTACCTATTTAAACCACATAAGGCTATTTCTATTTTTCATACGTTGGGGGGGAGGGGTGGGATGATTTTTCAAGTACATCAATCTGTCCTGTTTTCATGTTGAGCGGAAGTCGCTATTGTACATTCGAAATATTAATTGCGAATTCATCAAGTATGATGCACGTGTTACCTGTCTAGTATATTATGTTTTTTTCTCGATCGACAGTTCAGAGGAGATGTGGCTATATTGGTATTTCTTAAGACAATGGCAAGTTATAATCCAACTAGTTTTACCTCGTCACTTTTTACTGAAGTACCTGTACTAAGTCAGGAAAGTGAGCGGTCATATATATGTGTGTTAGGGATATCGAATTTGCCTATTTCTACGATTTTTCTATTGAATTTTTGGAACTTATCCGACGATATGATACTTTTTTTTTCATTTTATTATAGGTTGTACCTGCAACAGGGCCTCCAAGAGAAATGTTGCAAGGCGAAACAATACTGCTTTGGGGTCTGAAAACAGGCTGAAACCTCTCTCAAAACTGTGGATTTGAGTTGAAAATACCAAAAAATAATGAAAAAATTAAAATAAAACGTCAATGGCTAAGGCTGTGGGGCCCCTCAGAAATTCACGGGCCCTTTCGTGGATTTCCGGGTCCCGTACCGATGTACTGGCTGAACCCTCCTCTCATATGCCCTGCTTTTTACCATCCTAGATTCTGTAAATCCAGTTCTCTATCCTTCTATGGATACAATATTATGTGTTTTGTTAAGCATGCCAGTAGCAAGCGCCACTGCTGAGATGGCCACTTAGTGTACTGAGACGTTTGAAAACTTGTGCTAGTTCGACTATGAAGAATGACAGGCTATCTTCCCTAGGATTGATGCATATTCACCGAGATTTTGAAGTGAACTTGTACAAAGCAATGGAGGTGTTCGTATCTGTTAAGACACGAAGGGCAGATTGTTGACAATTTTAGGATATTGTTGTCTATCAAAGTCATTAAAATTGTACTTGATTCTATGTTATATGAAACCCTGGAATGGCCCCAGATCTCACCATTTTGCATCTCGTCGAAAGTAATTATGGCGTGCACACTATTAAGCCTCAGCTACGTCCCTGTCCACTGAAAATAGTCTGCTTGAAAATGATGAGCCAGTTAATAAAAAGGTATAATAAATGTATTTCCTAATGGAAGTCAGAGTGTTGAAGATGAAAACAAACTGTTTTTTTTTTTAAAACCATTTTGATTTATGAAAAAAAGAGTGGACATGACACTACTATTGAAACATTATATTTTCAAACAGTATTTGATATTTGCATAAGTGACAAATTTTTAGACAAGGGTCAGAGTTTTCAAGACACCTTGTGTCATAAACATTATAATATTATATTTAGTCATTCAGAAAAGAATTTTTTGATTGTGTAATTTGTAAAACTTCATCTGAAAGTCAAAAGGTTTATTTCAATTGAAAACCAGGACTTGTTCTTAAATATTTCAAGAATGAATAACATTTCTGTAAAGATTTTGGCCCAAAAGATAAATTATATTGTCCTACATATTGTTATAACAGTTGTAACACATTTTCTAGGTCAGAAAGTAAAGCTGAAACAAGATCTCAAACTTTTCAATTTCTTTTAGATATTTTGAACAAGAACCAAGTTGTTGAAAACGTTTTGTGAATGTCCTGGTGAAAGAATTATTACAACTTAACTGCCTGTATACACTTCAACATGTTGTTGAATTTGTTATTCCGGCTTTTTTTTTTGGATGAAAAGATACTTCTGTTGCATGTTGTATATGAGAAATATAATTATCTTTTATCTATGAATTCTAATGCTGAATTTGATAAATCTTCTTTTACAGAAAATAATTTTTCTAAATTTGCCCCTTTATTAACTTTTATCCAGTCATTGGATCAAATAAAATAGTTTTTTTTAAACTTCAATTGAAAACAATATTAACCAATACATGTACTTGATTATTTTGCCCACAGAAAACATATTCATTCTAGTCATTTTATTTACTTAGTGAAATTTGAAGTTCTGGTTTGTCCCTTCATGTGAATGCAAGTCATTCTGTATGTGTCTTTTATTTGAATGCTAATCATTTTGTGTGTGTCTTTTTATGTGATTGCTAGTCATTCTGTTTGTGAATGTTATGGGGGAAAAATTATTACAACCTAAGTTGCAAACTAAGTACCCATATTTGTAAATGCTGGTAATTTTGTGAATGTCCTGGTGAAAGAATTATTACAACCTAACCGCCTGTATATGTTATAAAAGCTAGTTTGTAGTTGTGTTAAACACATGAATATTCCAAATACATTGTTATTTACATTGTGAGATAAACATGAATCTTGGTAGCTTTCATTCAGATAATAAAAGTTCCTAATTTCAAGAAAAATATTTGCTTACACTGATTTTTTTTTTAGTTTGCCTTGATGTAATAGGAAGATATATGATATCTGAATACAATTTTTTATGCCCCTTTTTGTCTCAAGGTTTCCTTTTTTTTTTAGATTTTTAAAAATTCATTCATTTTTTTACATGTTTTTTTTTCTTAATATTTTCATATTTTTTCCTAATTTATGTTTACATGCTAATTTCATATAATCTGGTACCTGTTGTATTGAAATTAAATTAAATTGAAATTATTAATTTTGTTGTACATCCCCTGTGCTTTCACCCAACAAATCTAGTATCATAGATGTTTTTTTTTTTAAATTTAAGTAATGATAAATAGTAATTCCCCAGTCTAAATTACAAAATTCACATTGTTTAAAACAATATTGAAATAAAAATGATTCAATTAAAGTGAAAAATACGGTATTAATACAAGAAAATGAAAAAAAGACATAAAAATAGACCCCCCCTTTCCCAAATGATTTATCCTCTTTCGGATGTACGCTTGTGTGTCATTTATTGTTGATGTTAAGAAACACCACCGATGTGTTCCGAAAGACAATGAATTTCGATGTTTGGCAAATGGTCGATCGATCAAGGTGGGTGTAGAACTAAGTGACACAATTGCATCCCACAAGACATTGACACTAGTTGTCGGTATGACAATGATCCTAGATGATTTCCTCAGGCAATGGATGTCACAGAAAGCCATCATGTTGTTCTAATTAATTTTCTGACTTAAATAGAACCACCTCGACATTTGTTTTGCAAATGAGTCCACATCAAGTAGCAAAATTCGATGTGTGTGCACTATATAAATAAAAACTGAAGTGATGCAATACATTTCTATTTATCCATAGACATATTCCGTATATTTTAATTGATTTCAAGCGTACGTATTTATTGTAAACCGACGTATTTTAACCGAAGGGTTGAACGTCAATTTTCATAAAAAAAGACGCGAAGTCACGTGACTTTGTTTTTAGATGGAACTCTCCTGCGTCACTGGCTTCCCGACTGTAACGGCGAGAATTCCTGGCCCTTTTCGTAATCTAAACTTTGGTGATTTCGTTGGTATTCGAGTTGCTATAGTTGTGGAAGGAGAAGGACGTACATGGGATATTTGTATTGTTCTGAGTGGGCATGTCCGACCGGAAGTGGTTCCGTTTTCCTGCACTTTTCTGAATTGTAGGTAGTTTTCTTTTATCACAAAGATCCTATCGTATATTTCAGAATAACTCTATAGCTTTTATCTACATGGGGGTGCGTACAGAGGTTCACCTCCTTGTCCTTATATGGGCTATATATACTGTTTTTCGTATGGACTATCGGACTGTCGGTCTATCGGACTGTCGGACTATCGGACTGTCGGAATATCGGACTGTCGGACTGTCGGATTATAGCTACGGCCCCGATTTCATGTAAGTGTACATATAATTCAACAAGCATACTGTACCAATAAAATGATATTTATAGATTAATATGGACATCTCTGTAATGTGAATTCTTATAATAAATGCAAAGATCTGGACCACTTTAAAATGTTCCAAGAATCGAAAACATTATTTTTTTTAATTTGCAAAAGAAGACCGTTGCTTTTTCGTTGCGTATGATATTTAGTTGTACCGCAAACATGAAACTAGAGCTGTGTACATATACACCCATTATTTATTCTGTACTAAAGAAACAGTACACTATACAGACTCGAAAGAAATTAAAACGATGTTCCATTCAATTTTATGCCGTTTTTTAAGTGCATTTTTAAAGATTTATTGACAAATCTCAATGTGCAATTTTGTTTTTTTCCAAACGTGACAGCTGAAAACCAGCCACCTACCAAACAAAACTAACTTCGTTTGAAAAAAAACTGTCACATTTTGCGACGATCCCTAAGAGGAAGAAATTTCACATTTACACGCATGCGTGAAAAAGTGTACACCAAGAACAAAGAAGGAAATGTAAGTACTATTAAATAAACAAGTAATACTATAGGTTGATGGTGTTTAATGCAGGGTTCGTACGGGTCCTGGAATCCTGGAAAAGTCATTGAATTTTATTTTGTAAAATAAAGGCCTGGAAAAGTCATGGAAAGCTGTATTTCATGGAAAAGTCCTTGAATAGTCATGGAAAATTATTATTTGAGCTGTAATCTTTATTAAATGTATAATTAAAACGTCAAAAATTAAAAGGTTCTCCCGATTTCTGTCGTAACTGTTTCCTTTAGACGTACTTGAAACAAGGCACCAGTTGCGGTAAATGTAAAATAAGGATTTTAAGTTCGTTTCTTTAAAATTATTTGTAAAAATATGCAACCGGAAGTATAGACTGGTTTCCTAATGTACTACAGTTTCCTGCATTAAACGGTGTTGCACTAGGAAACCAGATAGTGGAAAACGTACTTTTGGCTTTTAAAGTGTCAGGCAACTGCCATTTTCAGATCAAGTGGTTAGATAACCCGGAATATAGAAAGATGGTTGGATATGGGAAGTAGTGAGAGCAAAACAAAAGGCTCATTTGGTCAAAAGGAATTTGATATTTCGAAAATGGGTGAAACTGCCATTGGACCTGAAGGAGAGGAACACTAAACATTGCATTATGATTTTTCAAAAAATAAATCATATCATCTACCAATTTTAGTATAATATAGCTCGCTTATGAGGTGTGTATTTCCATATTTTAAAAATGACAGCTTCCACATACAAACACAGTATGTTGTATTTTTTTTTGACAGTATGTTGTAGTTTTTTGCAACAAAATGGCTGGAAGCTGTTCTTTTAAAATTAAATGGCTTTTCAAGTCAGAATATAAGTGTCTGTCTCAAATACAGAACAAATTTAAAGCTGCATTATGTAAAGTGTGTATAAAGGATATTAACATCAGTAATATTGGAGGAAGAGTGCACGTAAAAGTCATATTTAGTAAACAAAACACTCTGAACATATACCAAAAGTAGCAAGCAGCTTGAGACTGTCAGGGTGGGTTAATAATCAAGTGGAACCAGCCTACAAGAAAATTATTGGAGGAGTCTGTGGCAACAACAGATTTCATAAAGTGGAGATATAATTTTGACATTAAGCATGGTATGAAGCCACTTGTCTTTCATAAATTGTACAGGTTTTTCAGAGTATGTTCCCAGACGATATGATAGCCAAAAATGGCCCTTGGAGAACCAAAGGCATGTTCTTTGACAGTCTTTGAAATCCGTCCATATTTGATAGAATCAATAAAAAAAAAGATGAAAATGAAGATATATATACATGTATGTTCTCTTATTTGACGAATCTCTAATTCAACAATTTACAAAAGCAAAAAAACCAGCTGGACATCCAAGCTATACTAGAAAAAGTTAAATTTAAATAGAAAACTGAAAGGGTAGTATTTGTCTCATTGTCCAACCGGCCACTTCCATTTTGATGGTAGTTCAGGTGACTTTGGCATAAATGGCTACCAAATGTGCTGTTTCTGATAGATAATTTCTTATATATACAAAGGTTAGTACATGATAAATAATGTGATTACTAAAAATATCACTTATAGTCGTTGACGGTTTGCTTAAAGTTGGTCCTGGAAAAACTAGAAAATCCTGGGAAAAGTCCTTGAAAAGTCATGGAATTTTCTCACAAAAATGGTGTATGAAACCTGTTAATGCCACTTTCAACATTATTTCAGTTATAAATATCGTGACGGTCAGTTTTATTGGTGGAGGAAACCGGAGTACCCGGAGAAAACACCCGACCTGTCGCAAGTCACTGAAAAGTTATAAAATTAAAAGTAATATAATACCATGCTCTACATGTGTACATAATACTTTAAGATAACAGGTTTATGGTTTGGTTTATGGTGTTTAACGCCACTTTCACATATCAATACGCATGGTGATCATATTAATATCAATATATTCACGCATGTGATTTTTCACTTTTAAATCGACATTGTGAACAGATCAAAGTTTGAAATTGATATATATTAAGTCTATTATAGAGAAAAAAAAATGTCATTTTATAAAGAAGTAATTATTTTTACTATTCTTTAGTAATGTATCTGCTGTTGTTGAGCAATTTTTTTTTAGTTTGAATATACATATTTAATTCTGCTTTCTCTTTTACCGACAATGCAGTTTTTCAAAAACGATGTCTTCCCGTCAAAATCTTTAAAAACCAAGGCTGACCTAGATAAAAAAAAATCTGATGGTATAGCTAATAAGGAAGTGGGAGCGGTTATCTATCATTAGTTAGTTGTCTCATTTGAAAAGAAACCTGAAATGTAATCTATTTCAGTTGAAATGAAACTTGAAATATAACACTTCTAGATGTTTATCCTATAATAATAAGTAAATTTTTTTACGTTCTTTATCAACATATTCATTCCAGTGAACCCAACCCGTTTATAGAAAACGACAAGTGTCCCATTACATTTTAAGTACAATCTGTTTTGTTAGATTTACAATAAAAGTTAAAATGTTTTATTTTTGTTTAGTATGTTTCCTTTTCGTTACATATATATACCAGCCAGTCACCATCATTTACTTTTTTTTTTTTTTTTTTTTATTGTTTTAACAATTATTTGCATGGTAATATAAAGTGAACAAGTTTTCATTTAAACATTGTTTTAATTTAAAATATATGAAAGTTTTTCTGATTCTGATGAAACTTTCATATATTATAAATCCATCAACACCATCTCAAGTAAATAAACTGGGTTCCTTTTTAAAAAAAAGTCATTAGAACTGAGGACAGGGGACTCCTAACATATTTACTTGAAAATGTCGATTTTATGTTCTCTTTGTTACCTGTCTGTTTATGTTTATAATTGTCACAAACTGTATTGTTTAATGACAATAAAATTTTGAATTTGAATTTGAATTTGTTTTCATTATTTACCTCTAAATAATTAAAGTGAAACATAAAGTTTGTTTTATGCATGTCAAAGTATGCATTATGTCTTTCTTTAAGACCATATTCGTCTAAAACATTCAGTAAAGAAAATAATTCCACTTTTATTTTACTAACCATTACCCATTAAATGTTATACTTATTTTCCCAATATTATTTGTTTTCTTATTCATCTAAGATTTTGTGGGCTTTCATCCCCCCTTTTTCCAGAAATAATCCATGTTTCTAATAGCCACCCCAAGATGTTTTACTAGGGGTTAGGTTTGTTCAATCTTTAGTTTTTTGTGTTCTGTAGTGTTTTGTAGAATATTGTTAGTCTTTTCGTCATTCTTCTGTGGTTTCTTCTCCGTCTTCAATTTACGACCCTTGTTTACCTTGTTTTTTTGTATCTTTAAAGCTTTCTCGTATATATTTAAATCTTTATTCAATGCTCAATTTTACCCCGAAGGGTTGAAGGCATATGCAAGGAATATATACAAACAACGTACACAAGTCAAATATACAAAGATATAGTAAGAATGTACAGTATCTTCAAGTGTTGTAATAAGGTTGTAGTGATTCTTTTGATGTTTAGTGTTTGGTTTTAAAATTTTATTTTCCCAGTCCCATCCTGGGAGATTAAGATCACCACCTATGAGTATTGCTGCATTATTAACTTTGCATGCCTGCCTTACTGACTGGTCAAACCACTTTATATTTTGTTCATTTGATGTTTTTGCATTATAGAAAGATGATACATATAGTGTTTTGCTACCCACTATTTCTATCTTAGCCCATATCATTTCACTTTTTTCGTCAACGTGCATGTAATTAACTGCATCACTAATAAAATATTTTTTATTAGCCAAGAGGACACCACCTTTCGGTCTTTACGGTAGATGTTATAAGTTTCAGGAAATACATCGTTATTATGGATGTCGGGTTTTAACCAGCTTTCAGTGCCTATTACATATCTGGTTTTGAACTTTCTATGATGTTATTAACAAAATGTTGCTTCCGTTTGATGGACTGGAAGTTTATATTAAGAACTGTGAGTGGAAGATTTAATTTACTATGGGCATTTCTTTGATTACTTAGCGTTGATGCATGAACTGGTTTTACTGAAGTTGATGTTGATGTTTTGCTTATGATACTATGTTCGTCATAGTTGAAGTTTGGATCAAAAATATTTGATGTGCTAATATCATGCAAGTCAAAAGGGATCGTGCTATAATTTGGGTGGTTACATATGATACAGTGCCAACTAACCATACTATCATACTATTCGACACGACATATACATTTGAGTCAATTATTCTGTTTCAAGTTATTTAATCTTTATTCCAATATTTTGAAATGTGTTAATATGATTGAAATACGATTGTATCCATATTTTATACACCATCTGTCCTTGTACTTTGACATATACTATTTGACTCCGCATCGGAGATACCGGAAGTTGAATTCGGGGGCAAATACGGATATGTGAGTGTAAATAACCAACAACGACTCCCAGGAATTATTGGACATGCAGAAACGAACATATTGCAACAAAGTATGTGATAAAAATAGTTACACATTACAGAAATTTAAGTTTTCGACAAAAAGTAAATGAAATCAATTGTGAACTTTTGTTGTACTGATGAACGTGACTATCTTAGCTTCATGTAGGAAACACTCTTATGCCCATTGTTTTATATAATAAAAATGTTTATAGTTTATATCACATATTTTGTTGCAATATGTTTTCAGTGCACGTTTCATATCTACTCAATTCGATTATAAATTTTCCGATATCGTCACATATTCTAAATGTTTTGATAATTTTGCCCAATTCGAAATAATGTTCCCAATCAACATTAAGTCCATTCTTGCATAAGAACAATTTATTTTACTCTGTCAAGCTTTCAATATTACTTTTAGAGAGTCCAACACAATCTAGTTACTTCTCCACTAAGCACGCAGCATTTAAGAGAAAGGGCAAAGACTAGTTGGCTCGAAATCAGGATAATGTGTCCGAGTGAGACGACATGTCTACCCGATGACTGTTATTTCAGTGAGCTAGCACAATAAAAATTCAACTCAGCGTGTTGGTCTAGTACAAAGCGGAAATAATCAATATCTCATTGAAAATTAACTTGTTCTCGTCATGATATAGCTGAAAAATTGCTGAGTTGGCGTTAAACAACAATCACTCACTCACAAATGATTAAGTTCTGATTTTATATCAGGCTTCAACTATTTTATATCTTTCATTGTTTTACAAGAGGACCACTTGTTCATTTCTTACTTACTTATTATGGATTTTGACGGCGACTGCCTGGAATAAGAAACTGCGTCCAGTTCTTTTGGGGGCCACGTCATTTATATATAAGTATATCAAGAGTATGCATTCTGGGAACATAGCATCTTGCAAATTTCTAAATATACCTTTAGTAAAGGATTAATATTGTTGTTATGTAACCTATCAAAAAACATCGGTTTTTGGTTTGTTTGTTTGATGGTGTTTAACGCCACTTTTCAACGATATTATATTGGTGGTCAGCTTTATTGGTTGTGGAAACTGGAGGACCCGAAGAAAACCCCCGACCTGTGGGAAGTGACTGACAAACTTTATCACAATGTTGTACACTTCACCCTGATCGAGATTCGAACTCACAACATCAGTGATGATATGCACTGATTGCATAGGTAGTCGTAAATCCAACTACCATACGATCACGGCCAACAACGACTCCCAGGAATTATTGGACATGCAGAAACGAACATATTGCAACAAAATATGTGATAAATATAGTTACACATTACAGAAATTTAAGTTTTCGACAAAAAGTAAATGCAATCAATTGTGAACTTTTGTTGTGCTGATGAACGTAACTATCTTAGCTTCATGTAGGAAACACTCTTATGCCCGTTGTTTTATATAATCAAAACGTTTATACTTTATCACATATTTTGTTGCAATATGTTTTCAGTGCACTTTTCATATCTACTCAATTCGATTATAAATTTTCCGATATCGTCACATATTCTAAATGTTTTGATAATTTTGCCCAATTCGAAATAATGTTCCCAATCAACATTAAGTCCATTCTTGCATAAGAACAATTTATTTTACTCTGTCAAGCTTTCAATATTACTTTTAGAGAGTCCAACACAATCTAGTTACTTCTCCACTAAGCACGCAGCATTTAAGAGAAAGGGCAAAGACTGGTTGGCTCGAAATCAGGATAATGTGTCCGAGTGAGACGACATGTCTACCCGATGACTGTTATTTCAGTGAGCTAGCACAATACAAATTCAACTCAGCGTGTTGGTCTAGTACAAAGCCGAAATAATCAATATCTCATTGAAAATTAACTTGTTCTCGTCATGATATAGCTGAAAAATTGCTGAGTTGGCGTTAAACAACAATCACTCACTCACAAATGATTAAGTTCTGATTTTATATCAGGCTTCAACTATTTTATATCTTTCATTGTTTTACAAGAGGACCACTTGTTCATTTCTGACTTACTTATTATGGATTTTGACGGCGACTGCCTAGAATAAGAAACTGCGTCCAATTCTTTTGGGGGCCACGTCATTTATATAAAGGTATATCAAGAGTATGCATTCTGGGAACATAGCATCTTGCAAATTTCTAAATATACCTTTAGTAAAGGATTAATATTGTTATTATGTAACCTATCAAAAAACATCGGTTTTTGGTTTGTTTGTTTGATGGTGTTTAACGCCACTTTTCAACGATATTATATTGGTGGTCAGCTTTATTGGTTGTGGAAACTGGAGGACCCGGAGAAAACCCCCGACCTGTGGGAAGTGACTGACAAACTTTATCACAATGTTGTACACTTCACCCTGATCGAGATTCGAACTCACAACATCAGTGATGATATGCACTGATTGCATAGGTAGTCGTAAATCCAACTACCATACGATCACGGCCAACAACGACTCCCAGGAATTATTGGACATGCAGAAACGAACATATTGCAACAAAATATGTGATAAATATAGTTACACATTACAGAAATTTAAGTTTTCGACAAAAAGTAAATGAAATCAAATGTGAACTTGTGATATTCTGATGAATATAAAAATATATTCTTATAAACTTCATGTAGGAAACACTCTTATGCACGTTGTTTTATATAATAAAAACGTTTATCACATACTTTGTTGCAATATATTTTCAGTGCACTTTTTATATCTACTCAATTCGATTATAAATTATCCGATATCGTCATATGATTCTAAACGTAAAAATGATAGTTTTGCGCACTTCAAAATTTAGGTGTGATAAACGATGTTCCCTAACATCATTAAGTTTTATATGTTTGCATAAGAACAATTTACTTTGCTCTGTCAAGCTTTCAATATTACTTTTAGAGAGTCTAACATAATCAAGCCAAGTACGCAGCATTAAGGAGACAGAGCAAAGACTGGTTGGCTCGAAATCAGAATAATGTGTCCGCGTGAGACGACTTGTCTTCCCGATGACTGTTTTTTCAGTGTGCTAGCACTATTAAAATCCAACTACGCGTGTTGGTCTAGTACAAAGCGGACCTCATCATCATCTCATTGAAAATTAACCTGTTCTCCTCATGATATAGCTGAAATATTGCTGAGTTGGCGTTAAACAACAATCACTCACTCACAAATGATTAAGTTCTGATTTTATGTCAGGCTTCAACGATTTTATATCTTTCATTATTTTAAAAGAGGACCACTTGTTCATTTCGTACTTACTTATTATGGATTTTAACGGCGACAGCCTCGAAAAAGAAACTGCGCCCAATTCTTTTG
>MJUT01023552.1:94337-112322 GCA_002080005.1 Gigantidas platifrons
AAGGCTTTGGCGAGTTGGGTAGCGGATCGATAAAAAAAATGTCTGTAGAGGCCACAGTGTGATATGCTGATGAATATAAAAATATTTTTCTTAACTTCATGTAGGAAACACTCTTTTGCCCTTATATCTCTTATTATATTGGACATGCAAAAGCGAACATATTCCACATAATATGAGATAAAAATAGTTACATATTACAGAAATTTATGTTTTCGACAAAAAGTAAATGAAATCAAATGTGAACTTGTGATATGCTGATGAACGTGACTATATTAGCTTCATGTAGGAAACACTTTTATGCCCGTTGTTTTATATAATAAAAACGTTTATCACATATTTTGTTGCAATATATTTTCATTGCACTTTTAATATCTACTCAATTCGATTATAATTTATCCGATATCGTCATATGTTTCTAAACGTATAAATGATAGTTTTGCGCATTTCAAAATTTAGGTGTGATAAACGATGTTCCCTAACATCATCAAGTTTTAGATGTTTGCATAAGAACAATTTGTTTTCCTCTCTCAAGCTTTCAGTATTACTTTTAGAGAGTCTAACACAATCTAGTTACTTCTCCACTAAGCACGCAGCATTAAGGAGAAAGAGCAAAGACTGGTTGGCTCGAACTCAGGATAATGTGTCCGAGTGAGACGACATGTCTACCCGATGACTGTTATTTCAGTGAGCTAGCACTATAAAAAATTCAACTACGCGTGTTGGTCTAGTACAAAGCGAACCTCATCATCATCTCATTGAAAATTAACTTGTCCTTGTCATGATATAGCTGAAATATTGCTGAGTTGGCGCTAAACAACAATCACTCACTCACAAATGATTAATTTCTGATTTTATATCAGGCTTCAACGATTTTATATCTTTCATTGTTTTACAAGAGGACCACTTGTTCATTTCTTACTTACTTATTATGGATTTTGACGAAGACTGCCTCGAAAAAGAAACTGCGCCCAATTCTTTTGGGGGCCGTGTTATTTATAGGTATATCAAGAGTATACATCCTGGGAATATAGCATCTTGCAAATTTCTATTTAAAGTTACCTTTAGTAAAGGATTAATATTGTTATTATGTAAGCTAGAAAAAAAACATTGTTTTTCGTTTGTTTGATTGATGATTTTTGAACGCCACTTTTCAACAATATTATCTTGGCGGTCAGCTTTATAGGTGGAGGAAACTGGAGGACACGGAGAAAACCCCCGACCTGTGGCAAGTCACTGACAAACTTTATCACAATGTTGTACACTTCACCCTGAGCGAGATTCTAACTCACAACATCAGCGATGATATGCACTGATTGCATAGGTAGTCGTAAATCCAACTACCATACGATCACTGCCACGACGGCTCCTTAGCAAAAAAGAGTATAACGACCGAACTCTCATATAATTTTCTAATGGCAATATACCTAATTCTAGTCGGGAGGCTAAATTTGATTAACCCTTTTTCCCCCAATATGTATTTATATACAATGATAAATGTACCTTTTTAAAGGGATTTTATCTGTAAAACTACAAGAGTCTACATTTTGTTACCATGTTTTTCCCTATTTTTGCTCTATATAAAGGTAGGCATGAGTCCGTCATAAATACTTCTTAAAATACTATATTGAAATGAAGCCATAATGGGACAAAGGGGGGAGGGGCTACCAATTTGACTGCCAATGGCAAGGCTTTAGCGGGTTGGGTAACGGATCGATAAAAAATGAGAGGCATATCCTATCCGCCACTTGGAACGCGGCGTGTCCACTCACTGAGAACATTCACCAACATATTTTTCTAACTTCAGAATCATGAACCATCACACGAATGTCTTAAATAAATTCATCTTGAAATCTATTGTTGTGAAATGTATTATGACAGTGAATATGTACATGACATGTGACAAAATCAACAAAGGTCATGATCATCTTATGGATGGATCGTTTAAAAAATTTTTTTTTATAACCTTGAAAAATTGTTGCCTGCATACATCTATAATATGCCATCAAATGAAAAATAATGGATGGAATCAATGTATTATGAGGAAATACAATTATATGATATTAATCCCGGTGATTTCATCTTGATATTTTCTGCAAATAGTACATCACAGGTGCTCGTGGCACGGAATTACCACCCACCCTTTATAGTTTATTTGAAATGCACAATTTTACCCCAAGGGGTTGATGGCATACAATTATACTAAACATATATACAAAGCAGACAAAGGACAATCATTAATTAAGTACAAATTAAAAGAATAATAAGACAGTCTTATACAGACAAATTAAATTTGTAAAATCATACAGTTATACAGTCCACTTTCCTCAGTATTAAAGATTTTTTAATAAATTTTTGCTTACACATTCATTTTTTTGACACGAATAAATTAAAATAAGGAAAAAGAGATGAAATAATAAAGAAATATTTTTTTTTATTGAAAATAGATATGTAAACAGAAAGTGAAAAAAAAAGGTGTCGGGGGGGGATGATCGAGGAAATACAATTATATTATGACATTCATCCCGCAATCGTAACTACGCGGCTTGTATCTTGTATGTTATTGGAAGGGTAGCGAGAATATCCGAGTAGTTACGATTGATTCATCCCGGTGATTTTATCTTGATATATTCTGTAAGAGGAAGAAATTTCACATTTAAACGAATACGTGAAAAAGAGTACACCAAACACAAAGGAGGAAATGTAAGTACAAATAGACAAGTAATATGTTTATGGTGTTTAACGCCACTTCCAACATTATTTCAGTTATAAATATCGTGGTGGTCAGTTTTATTAGTAGTGGAAACTGGAGTACCCGGAGAAAACACCCGACCTGTCGCAAGTCACTGAAAAGTTATAAAATTAAAAGTAATATGATACCATGCTCTACATGTGTACATAATACTTTAAGATAACAGGTTTATGGTGTTTAACGCCACTTTCACATATCAATACGCATGGTGATCATATTAATATCAATATATTCACGCATGTGATTTTTCGCTTTTAAATCGACATTGTTGTGAACAGATCAAAGTTTGAAATTGATATATTGATATTAAGTCTATTAGAGAGAAAAAAATGTCATTTTATAAAGAAGTAATTATTGTTTGAATACAAAAGAAGCCCATATTATGAGAGGCAACTCCCTGAGAACACAGTCACTTCAGAATCATGAACCATCGTTGAGATACACGTATGTCTTATTAAATTCATCTTGAAATCCATTGTTGTCAAATGTATTATGACAGTGAATATGTACATGACATGTGACAAAATCAACCAAGGTTATGATCATCTTATGGATGGATCGTTTAAAGAAAATTGTTTTACCACTTTGAAAATATTGTGCCTGTATACATTCATAATATGTTATCAAATGACAAAGAATGAATGTAATGGATGATTGAGGAAATACAATTATATTATGACATTCATCCCACAATCGTAACTACGCGGCTTGTATGTTATTGGAAGGGTAGCGAGAATAGCCGAGTAGTTACGATTGATTCATCCCGGTGATTTTATCTTGATATTGTCTGTAAGAGGAAGAAATTTCACATTTAAACGAATGCGTGAAAAAGTGTACACCAAGGACAAAGAAGGAAATGTAAGTACTATTAAATAAACAAGTAATAGGTTGATGGTGTTTAATGCCACTTTCAACATTATTTCAGTTATAAATATCGTGGTGGTAAGTTTTATTAGTAGTGGAAACCGGAGTACCCGGAGAAAACACCCGACCTGTCGCAAGTCACTGAAAAGTTATAAAATTAAAATTAATATAATACCATGCTCTACATGTGTACATAATACTTTAAGATAACAGGTTTATGGTTTGGTTTATGGTGTTTAACGCCACTTTCACATATCAATACGCATGGTGATCATATTAATATCAATATATTCACGCATGTGATTTTTCGCTTTTAAATCGACATTGTTGTGTACAGATCAAAGTTTGAAATTGATATATTTATATTAAGTCTATTAGAAAGAAAAGAAAAAAATTTCATTTTATAAAGAAGTAATTATTGTTTACTATTCTTCAGTAATGCATTTGTTGTTGTTGAGGAATTTTTTTAGACGTTTGAATGTAAATATAATAATTCTACTATCTCTTTCACCGACAATGCAGTTTTTCAAAAACGATGTCTTCCCATCAAAATCTTTAAAGACCAAGCTAAGGCTGACCTAGATAAACAAAAAATCTGACGGGATAGCTAATAAGGAAGTGAGAGGGGAATTATCTATCATTAGTTATTTATTATAGAAGTCAGCATGGCAAGATATAAATTTTACCTGTGTGTAGAATAAGAATAAGAATAAGAATATTTATTATTCCAATCAACGGGTCCACAATAGGGGCAAACAAATTGCATACATTGATTATTGTCATTGGAGGCAATTATACATATATAAATATAAATATACAATATTTCTTGTCGGGTTCAGAGCCTTAAAATCTTAATTAATAACATAAACATAAAGAGAAAAAAAAAATATTTCAGTATCGTAAACCCTGTTTCAGTTTTCTTGTCTCAAGGCACTCTATTATATATTTTCAAAAACTATTAATTATTGAACGATCTTCATTGGTAAATAAATAATAGAATTTTGATATATCTGACAAATTATTGAAATTAGAACATACTTGTGTAGATGTATAATCCAAATTAATATTAATTTGGAAAGAGAATTTTATTTATCATATAATAATTCTGATATCAGAAGATACTTTACTAAGATTAAAATTAGGGACCATAATCTTGAAATAGAGAAAGGACGATATTGCAAAATACCTAGAATACTCAGACTTTGTAAAACCTGTAATAAAATTGAGGATGAAGAGCACTTTATTTTGGAATGTACTATAAACAGTAATTTGAGAACTGATCTATTTGCAATTCTTGCAAATGAAAACCCAAATTTTATGCAATTTTCCAGTGAGCAAAAACTGATTTATCTTCTTAATCCTACAACTACAGCTCATGTCAAAATTATAGGCTTCTACATAATAAGGTCATTAGAACTGAGGACAGAAATCTCTTAATGTGTTCATGATAACTTGAGATATCTTGTTTACATTGTTTTTTTTGTTGTTTTTTTTTCTGGTCACAAACATGTATGAATGCTTATTTGACAATACAATTATTATTATTATTATTATTGCTCCACTGTGTATATAATGAAATTGTACAGTAAAATAATACTAATAATCAAAAGTATCATGCATGTGTGAAATTAACTACATTAATTACATGTATCATGTAATCTATTTCAGTTGAAATGACACTTGAAATGTAACACTTCTAGATGTTTATCCTATAATAATAAGTTAATTTTTTGTAAAAAAAATTCCCCTTTTTGTGTAGCTGGTGCACAAGGGTTTCTTGATTTCCATATAGATGTGTACATTCTCTATCAACATTGTCATTCCAGTGAACACAGCCCGTTCACGGAAAACGACAAAGAATCCCATTACATTTTACGTACAACCTGTTTTGTTAGATTTACAGTAAAAGTTAAAATGTTTTATTTTGGTTTAGTATGTTTCCTTTTCGTTACATATATATACGAGACAGTCACCATCATTTACTTTTTTTTTTATTGTTTTAACAATTATTTGCATGGTAATATGAAGTGAATAAGTTTTCATTTAAACATTGTTTTAATTATTTACCTCTAAATAATTAAAGTGAAATATAAAGTTTGTTTTATGCATGTCAAAGTAT
The DNA here is from genome assembly GCA_002080005.1 of Gigantidas platifrons. NCBI lineage: Eukaryota > Metazoa > Mollusca > Bivalvia > Mytilida > Modiolidae > Gigantidas > Gigantidas platifrons. Next base: position 100,070 of record MJUT01023552.1, read on the forward strand.
GCATTATGTCTTTCTTTAAGACCATATTCGTCTAAAACATTCAGTAAAGAAAATAATTCCACTTTTTATCCAGTTGGATTTTACTAACCATTACCCATTAAATGTTATACTTATTTCCCCAATATTATTTGTTTTCTTATTCATCTAAGATTTTGTGGGCTTTCATCCCCCCTTTTTCCACAAATAATCCATGTTTTTAATAGCCCCCCTCCCCTCCCCCCGATGTTTTACTAGGGGTTAGGTTTGTTCAATCTTTATTTTTTTGTGTTCTGTAGTGTTTTGTAGAATATTGTTAGTCTTTTCGTCATTCTTCTGTGGTTTCTTCTCCGTCTTCAATTTACGACCCTTGTTTACCTTGTTTTTTGTATCTTTAAAGCTTTCTCGTATATATTTAAATCTTTATTCAATGCTCAATTTTACCCCGAATGGTTGAAGGCATATGCAAGGAATATATACAAACAACGTACACAAGTCAAATAGACAAAGACATAGTAAGAATGTACAGTATCTTCAAGTGTTGTAATAAGGTTGTAGTGATTCTTTTGATGTTTAGTGTTTGGTTTAAAAATTTTATTTTCCCAGTCCCATCCTGGGAGATTAAAATCACCACCTATGAGTATTGCTACATTATTAACTTTGCATGCCTGTCTTACTGACTGGTCAAACCACCTTATATTTAGTTCATTTGATGTTTTTGCATTATAGAAAGATGATACGTATAGTGTTTTGCTACCCACTATTTCTATCTTAGCCCATATCATTTCACTTTTTTCGTCAACGTGCATGTAATCAACTTCATCACTAATAAAATCTTTCTTAATAGCTAAGAGGACACCACCTTTCGTTCTTTACGGTAGATGTTATAAGTTTCAGGAAAGACATCGTTATTATGGATGTTGGGTTTTAACCAGCTTTCAGTGCCTATTACGATATCTGGTTTTGAACTTTCTATGATGTTATTAACAAGATGTTGCTTCCGTTTGATGGACTGGAAGTTTATATTAAGAACTCTGAGTGGAAGACTTAATTTCCTATGGGCATTTCTTTTATTAATTAGCGTTGACGAATGAACTGGTTTTACTGAAGTTGATGTTGATGTTTTGCTTATGATACTATGTTCGTCATAGTTGAAGTTTGGATCAAAAGTATTTGATGTGCTAATATCATGCAAGTCAAAAGGGATCGTGCTATAATTTGGGTGGTTACATATGATACAGTGCCAACTAACCATACTATCATACTATTCGACACGACATATACATTTGAGTCAATTATTCTCTTTCAAGTTATTTAATCTTTATTCCAATATTTTGAAATGTGTTAATATGATTGAAATACGATTGTATCCATATTTTATACACCATCTGTCCTTGTACTTTGACATATAATATTTGACACCGCATCGGAGATACCGGAAGTTGAATTCGGGGGCAAATACGGATATGTGAGGGTAAATAACCAACAACGACTCCCAGGAATTATTGGACATGCAGAAACGAACATATTGCAACAAAATATGTGATAAAAATAGTTACACATTACAGAAATTTAAGTTTTCAACAAAAAGTAAATGAAATCAATTGTGAACTTTTGTTGTACTGATGAACGTGACTATCTTAGCTTCATGTAGGAAACACTCTTATGCCCGTTGTTTTATATAATAAAAACGTTTATACTTTATCACATATTTGGTTGCAATATGTTTTCAGTGCACTTTTCATATCTACTGAATTCGATTATAAATTTTCCGATATCGTCACATATTCTAAACGTTTTGATAATTTTGCCCAATTCGAAATAATGTTCCCAATCAACATTAAGTCCATTCTTGCATAAGAACAATTTATCACATACTTTGTTGCAATACATTTTCAGTGCACTTTTTATTTCTACTCAATTCGATTATAAATTATCCGATATCGTCATATGATTCTAAACGTAAAAATGATAGTTTTGCGCACTTCAAAATTTAGCACGCAGCATTAAGGAGAAAGAGCAAAGACTGGTTGGCTCGAAATCAGGATAATGTGTCCGACTGAGACGACATGTCTACCCGATGACTGTTATTTCAGTGAGCTAGCACTATAAAAATTCAACTACGCGTGTTGGTCTAGTACAAAGCGGACCTCATCATCATCTCATTGAAAATTAACCTGTTCTCGTCATGATATAGCTGAAATATTGCTGAGTTGGCGCTAAACAACAACCACTCGCTCACAAATGATTAAGTTCTGATTTTATATCAGGCTTCAACGATTTTATATCTTTCATTGTTTTACAAGAGGACCACTTGTTCATTTCGTACTTACTTATTAACTTATTATGAATTTTGACGGCGGCTGCCTCGAAAAAGAAATTGCGCCCAATTCGTTTGGGGGCCGTGTTATATATAGGTATATCAAGAGTATACATTCTGGGAAAATAGCATCTTGCAAACTTCTATTTAAAGATACCTTTAGCAAAGGATTAGTATTGTTATTATGTAAGCTAGCAAAAAACATTGTTTTTTGTTTGTTTAATTGATGGTGTTTAACGCCACTTTTCAACAATATTATCTTGACGGTCAGCTTTATAGGTGGAGGAAACTGGAGTACCCGGAGAAAACCCCCGACCTGTTGCAAGTCACTGACAAACTTTATCACAATGTTGTACACTTCACCCTGATCGAGATTCGAACTCACAACATCAGTGATGATATGCACTGATTGCATAGTTGGTCGTAAATCCAACTACCATACGATCACGGCCACGACGACTTCTTAGCAAAAGAGTATTAAGACTGAACTCTCATATAATTTTATAATGGCAATATACCGAATTCTAGTCGGGAGGCTAAATTTGATTAACCCTTTTTTCCCAAAAAATATGTATTTATACAATGATAAATGCACCTTTTCAAAGAGGTTTTATCTGTAAGTCTACATTTTTGTCCCGAATTTTTGCTCTATATCAAGGTAGGCATGAGTCCGTCATAAATACTTTTTAAAATACTATACTGAAATGAAGCCATAATGGGACAACGGGGGGTGGGGGCAACAAATTTGACTGCCTATGGCAAGGCTTTGGCGAGTTGGGTAGCGGATCGATAAAAAAAATGTCTGTAGAGGCTAGAATGTGCCGTCTCCTTTTCGTAATCTACACAAGAAGCCTTTAACATGCATGAAGCGTGGCACTCCCACGACACGACCTACTTTAGTCGACAAACAATTTAATACCCCCCCCTCCCATATTATGAGAGGGATATCCTATCCGCCACTTGGAACGCGGCGTGACAACTCACTGAGAACATTCACCAACATGTATTCCTAACTTCAGAATCATGTACCATCACACGAATGTCTTATTAAATTAATCTTGAAATCCATTGTTGTCAAATGTATTATGACAGTGAATATGTACATGACATGTGACAAAATCAACCAAGGTCATGATCATATGGATGGATCGTTTAAAAAGAAAAATCTTTACAACCTTGAAAAATTGTTGCCAGCATCCATCCATAATATGTCATCAAATGATACATAATGAATGGAATCAATGTATTATGAGGAAATACAATTATATGATATTCACCCCGGTGATTTCATCTTGATATTTTCTGCAAATAGTACATCACAGGTGCTCGTGGCACGGAATTACCACCCACCCTTTTTAACTTTCTGTTAACATATTTATTTTCAATAAAATTTCTTTATTTCTTTATTATTCCATCTCTTTTTCCTTATTTGACACGAATAAATCAAAATAAGGAAAAAGAGATGAAATAATAAAGAAATAAAGAAATTTTATTGAAAATAGATATATAAACAGAAAGTAAAAAAAAAAGGGGGGAGGGGGGGTACTTCCGTGCCACGAGCGCCTGTGAGAGGAAGAAATTTTACATTTACACGCATGCGTGAAAAAGAGTACACCAAAGACAAAGGAGGAAATGCAAGTACAATTAAAAAGTAATAGGTTTATTAGTGTTTAACCCCACTTTCAACGTTATTTCAGTTATAAATATCGTGGCGGTCTGTTTTATTAGTAGAAGAAACCGGAGTCCCCGGAGATAACACCCGACCTGTCGCAAGTCACTGAAAAGTTATAAAATTAAAATTAATATAATACCATACTCTACATGTGTACATAATACTTTATGATAGCAGGTTTATGGTTTGGTTTATGGTGTTTAACGCCACTTTCACATATCAATACGCATGGTGATCATATTAATATCAATATATTCACGCATGTGATTTTTCACTTTTAAATCGACATTGCGTACAGATCAAAGTTTGAAATTGATATATTTATATTAAGTCTATTAGAGAGAAAAAAATGTCATTTTATAAAGAAGTAATTATTGTTTACTATTCTTCAGTAATGCATTTGTTGTTGTTGATCAATTTTGTTTAGTTTGAATATAAAATAATTAATTCTACTTTCTCTTTAACCGACAATGCCGTTTTTCGAAAACGATGTCTTACCGTCAAAATCTTTAAAGGCCAAGGCTGACCTAGATAAAAAAATCTGATGGGATAAGTATTATAGCGAGCATCGCAAGATGCGAGCTAAACAGCAACATGTGTGTAAGGAGATGAATCAATATACTAACAATACCAACCGGAGGTGGTTTTTAAGTTTCGGCATAGAATAGACAATCGGAGCGAATGACCGGAAATAGCCTATTAATCAGAATAAAAAATAACTTTCCAGTTTAAAAAAAAAAAAAAAAAAAAAAAAAAAAATAGGAATCCGTACAGCTTCTTTACATGCAACGATTAATTTATTTAAAAAAATGACAATTGCTATAGTTTACGTCACACAAGTATTGTTACGTCATGTCATTCATTTCATGATCGCTGTCACTGACACTGTTTAGAGTAAACAATCATTGCCCTGCGTTTCTTAAGTTGGTGGCGATTTACAGTTGGTTGCCGAATAATTGTTTATGTATTGAACGGTGCAGTTCCCAGCAATGTGAAAAGAATGTCTTTATATTTAAAATTAGTAAGATAAATCTCGAGTACGTTGAGATTTTCCTAACGGAGATTTCGCAATGTTTACAAAGAGGTCACTGGGGTTTTCTCGCATTCCTAACCTATGACGTCACGAAAGTTAGTTCCTACTAAAGTACATATTGTATCACATACAACATTTTGTATCACATAGGTTGTATCTATTAGCAAAATAGATGTATTTCTATCTTAAGGTTAGATAAATGATCATTACAGAGTGAAGTACAGGAAACAACTTTTAATAAAAAATAACTATCCAGTTTAAAAATAACCCAAAAAATTAGAAAGGAAACCGTACAGCTTCTTTACATGAAACAATTAATTTATTTAAAAAATGGACAATCGTTAGACCTTCTTGTTTCGTTCCTAAAGCTGTCGTCACGCGATTTCGTTGATCAAAAGGAGTATAAAGATGATTTTTTAAAAACAATATTGATTCAGTTGCCAACCCGTTTAAATACATTTTTTAATTTGTACACATGAGACAGAAAAAAACATTCAAAGTCTTGTCGTTTGTGTGATGCAAAAATATCGTCTGCTATGATCTAGCTTTACAAGACACAATGACGAAAGGAGCGAAAAAAAAAATATAAAAGAAAACTGCTTTAAATCAGTGAAAATGTTAAAACGTAATTGCTATCTTAACAGCATATCAACGATTTTCTCTTTAATTCTAAATCTACCTATCAAGTGCCCTTCCGTGCAAAAAAAAACGTTGCATTTTTCTGCGATACGCCTAGTTTGCAGCTATAAGCCTACAAATCGACAATATGTGGCCATTTATGGAGTACTACAAACGTTTTAAGTTAACTTATATTTCATAGGCAGTAAACGAGTAGAACATGGACAAAACTTATAAGACCGATTACCACGCAGGGTCTCCCAAATGCCCCCGAAGTCTGGCATGTGCCACTATAATTACTGATATTCCTAATAATACTGAAGTTAATACAATTTTGAGTGTGGGCTACCAAACCTACTGTAACGTTAAATCTAGCTGCAGAACCGTAGCTCTTTAGGTCCTTTTTGGGGTTTTTTTGGGGTTCGCCCTATCAGAAAATTTCACAAGGACCTACAGAGATATGGTTCCGCAGCTACATTAAATCCTGCTCTTAAATATATGTAGGATGGACAGGTTGAGGTTCGGACATGAAAGACCCAATGACTCAGACTGTTGTCTAATATGTACATGTCTTTCAGTGAGAAATTTTGAAAACGCAATCAATAAATCATACACACACCGTACAACCGCATTGTATCTTCTTCTTCTTCCAGCGTAGAACAGGAGTCGTCGCCAATTGTTTTAAGTTCTGCGGGACTAGGCATGCCAGGCACACACAGCTGATGTCCCCAAGACTATGTACAACTAAAAACTTCACTATGACACAGTTAAAACTATCTACACTGGTTGCGTGGCTAACCTGTTGTTGGAGGTTAGCCCTTAATTCCTCTATGGAGCTGGCACCAACTGTGGTGTTTGGTAGGTGGTTCCATTCTTGTCACAGCGCTGTTCTTTGAAAGGAGTTTCTGAGAGTGTCATAATTGGACCTCTCCTGGAAGACCCTATGTTGACCTCTGGTTCTGCTGTCACCAGGTCTGAGGTATAAGTCTCGGTCGATGTCCAGGAGTTGATGCTGGATCTTATACATCATAACGAGTCTACTTATCCTCCTCCGTTGTTCTAAAGTCTGCCACTCAAGTGATGTTAACATGCTTGTCACACATCCTGGTGTTCTGCTCGTGTAATCATTTATGACGAAGCGGGCAGCTCTTCTTTGTACATTTTCTAATGTTTGCATCAGGGTTTGGGTGGTGGGATCACAAACCATTGCTTCGTATTCCAGGGTTGGTCGTAGGATCGTGAGGTAGCTGGTTTCTCTTACTTGTTTCATTTTGATCAACTGCCGATTGGTCCGATAAAAATGTTTTGCTTACAACAAGAGAAGTGAATCAGCGGGGGTAAGACATCATGTTCGATATTTCATGCCTTTTCTGTCGGAGTTATGAATTGATTTGTACGTGAAAAGGATGATGTTTCTTTTAATATGAAAACTATTATTTGTTTTCTTATATCATTGACTTTTCGGTGGACCCACATTTTTACAAATAATACTGTATATATCATGTCAAAATTTAATGTTTTGAACTTTCATCAGCTCCAAAAACACCGGAAACACCACAGACAAGGAATCAAGCACACCCTACTCAAAATGTTAGGAATAACACAAAAGCGTTTGGGACCTTAATAATTGGAAGTTCAATTATACGTAATATTGACACTAAGACCTACGAACTCAATATCAAACCTATATGCTTACGCGGAGGACGAATATGTGACGTTACCAACGAACTACTAAAACTACCTATGACAAAAACTTTGAGAATGTGATTCTCCAAGCAGGTAGCAATGATTGCTCAGATACCACCTTCGAAGAAGAGACCTTTAGAGATGATTATTCAAACCTTATCAATGTTGCAAAGAGGGTTTCTGAAAACGTGGTAGTATCTGGTCTACTACCTAGATTGAATGACAAGCATTACAATATCCAGAAAGGTAACGCTATCCTTGAAAAACTAGCGAACGACAAAAATTGTCACTATGTTAACAACGAATTATCCTTTAAACTATTAAACGGAACCATCAATTCTGCTTGCTTCAACAACGATGGAGTTCATCTGAACCAACACGGTACAAGAATGCTAGCATCAAATCTGGAAATCACAGTGAAAGCTTCAAACAATTATATACCTGTTGGTAAAGTTACAGAGACCAAAAACCGAAGGTACACGAGAAACAGTGGTCAATACGCACGGACAAGAAATTCAAATACAAATACCTATACCAATATGCATTCTAACCAACGAGACTATAACAACAGATCTAAAGAGAGGTTTCCAATTAGAAACATGAACTCATATGCACACGGGTATAGTAGCAGAACAACAGACGGGTATTCAAATAAAAAAAAGCAAGATAATAGGTGTTGGTACTGTAGTGAAACAAATCACACGTCTAATGTATGTAGACATGGTACTTCTGTTAAATGTAATGAGTGTAATGAGTTTGGTCACAAATCTAAATTTTTTAGTGTATATCATTATTGTTAGGTAAACGGCCAAGAAGACTGTGCCGTATACGACGGCAGTTCAATGAAGTCATTACCAAAAAAACGTAGACATAATCCTGATGGGTGTAGAAATCAAGGGACTAGATTAGGGAATCGTAGATACCAAACTGTGAATGTCAACTTTTTAAACATAAGGGGGCTTTCAAGTAAAGTCCATGACTTAAATCGACATCTTATATCTGAAAATATATCAATTTTTGGCGTTGCTGAATCCTTTCTCAACACTGATGACCCCTCATCAAATCTAGATAAAGACTATCTATGGATAGGGAAATTTAGAAAAGGGAAAAAGACTAGAGGCGGTATCGGACTGTGCGTATCTCGCGAGATATCAGTCCTGGACGATAATTTACACGGCAGTAGGTATGATTCTTTTGAAAGATTATGGTCCCTTGTTAGAATAAACAACACTAAAACGGCAATTGGGGTTGCATATTTTCCTAACGATGGTGTAGAAAAGGAAAAAACAGATGCACTATATTATGAACTTTTAGAAAATGTATCGTACTTTAACAGTCTGGGATTCAATATCATTCTTATGGGCGATTTTAACGGAAAATGTACCGATAAATGTCCCTTCACGTCTAAAACGATACTCAAAAAGCAGTGTTCATATAACGGTGATCGACTATTACGGTTCATCGACGCGAGTGAACTATCTGTCGTGCATACTCTTGAATGCTGCAACGGTTTCTATACTCGAATTCTAAATAACCAAAGATCGGCAATCGACTACATTCTTATGTCAAATGAATTAATCCACAAAGTTGATCAGGTATCTATTGACGAAGATGGTAAATATGACCTGAACAGTGATCATGTGATTATTAGTATTAAAATTATACATAGTAAGGGAGGTAACAAAAACAAAACACCGAAAATTAATCATAAGGAAAATTATATGAAATGGGCAGTACAAAATAATACCAACTGGGAAGATTTTCAAAAATGTCTAAATGAAGAGTTTAGTAGAAACAAGCTTCCAGTAAATAGTAACAACATAAATATCATGTGGGAAACATGGAAGACAAATATAAATAAAGCAGCTACTAATGCAATAGGAAGGAAAAAGAAAGTTAAAAATTATAAACATTTTTGGGATAAAGAACTTGATGGTTTAATTAAGTCGAGAAAAGCGGCGAACCGACTGAAACGTACGCATGATAAAACTAGACAACATGACAGTGAATTAGGTAAATTACTGAGTGAATCGTACAAAAAACGAAAACAAGTGGTACAACATGCTATTCAAAATAAAATAAGTGCAGATAGATTAAAAACTTTTAATAATAAATGCGTCTCCTCAAAAAATAACAGTAAAGGTTTTTGGGAAATGCTCAGAGAAGATAAAAGTAGACGTAATCCATCACATTTCATAGACCCAGTTGATAAAACAACTCTTATTGAAAACAAAGGTAGAATTGAAAAATGTCTTGCGAAACACTTTAGCGACATAGGCAAAGATAATTTAGTAAGTCATAGACACCAAGAAAAGGTTAAAACATGTTTAGATAATATTAAAAACAATAAAGTTCCGACACAAAATATGTTTTCATTAGAAGTGAAAAGGCCCTATATAGAAAAAAATATTGAAAACATTACAATCAGAAAAGGCGGTAGGACCAGATGGTATACCGAATGAATTCCTGAAATATGGTGGTGATATAATGCTCTCTTCTCTCGCAGACCTTTTTATTACCGTGACAGACCTTGAAACAATACCTTTAGATTGACAGAGGGGTATTATTGTACCTATCCATAAATCGGGATCTGTGCACGATATTGATAACTATCGAGGCATAACTCTCACTTCAAATGTGTATAAAGTATACTCAAAAGTTTTAGAAGAAAATATAATGGCCTAACTTGAAGATAATAATATTCTTGGAGAAAGTCAGGGGTCCTTTAGAAGAGACAGACGTATAGAAGATAATTTATTCACACTCAACGGTATTTGTTCATTACGTAAATCATCCAAATTAAAAACGTACATAGCTTTCTTAGATTTGTCGAAAGCGTTTGACAGAGTATGGAGAGAGGGTCTGTTTTACCTTCTTTGGAAAAATGGGGTTCAGTGGAAAGTGTGGCGTTTACTAAAAGAACTGTACAGTACTGTCAGCAATAAAGTTGTCCTTGGAGACTGTGAATCAGAATGGTTTAGCCAAGATAATGGTGTAAAACAAGGATGTATCTTGTCTCCATCACTTTTCTCTGTTATGATGAAAGACCTCACTGATATGCTCTCTGAACATAATATCGGTGTTCCTATTGCTTCCCAAATAATAAACGCATTATTATATGCAGACGACGTCGCCCTAATGGCCGAATCCGAGTCGGACCTGCAAACAATGCTTAATATTGCCTCTTCATTTGCCACGAAATGGAACTTAAAATTTAATCCAAATAAATCAAAAGTATTAGTAGTAGGAAAACGTATTGATAAATCTAAAAAATGGGTACTTGGGGATACATATATTGAAGAAACAAATGAATACAAATACCTTGGGGTATATTTCTCTCGTTCTCTTAAACCCACTCAACATATTGGCCACCACATTAAGGATAATATAGATAAGAAGTTAAATGGTATGATAAGAATTTTAGGTAAACATGGTAATTTCAATCGTATTGAATTTGGTAGTGCATTATGGAATTCAGTACTACGCCCTACAGCAGCACATGGCTGCTCAGTATGGTTTCCTTCATCAGCAGCGCAAAAAGATTTATTAGAAAGTCTTCAATATCAAGCAGCCAAAATTACTATTCGCACTAAAATGAACATTCCGAAATGTACTCTACTTGCGGAACTAGGATGGGAACCAATCAATGCCTTTCTAGATAGACAAAGAGTCTCCTTTTTCTTAAGATTTTCTAAAAAAGTAGTTTTTCATGAACTGTCTCGATTTAAAACACAAAATACTGAATGGCCTTATTTTTCTTATATTCGTACGTTGTTTGAAGATGTAGGCCTTGACCATTTCATTGAAGGAAATTTTAACATAAATACGTTTAATAGGTTCTTTGGAATGAATAATAAAATTAAGGAGCGTGAAATAATTGAAACAAAAACTACTTTAGTGACATATAAGACATTTTTTGTAAGTCGAGGGACACAAAAATATCTAAAAAATATTGAAGACTTCGAGAGATCAAGACTTAAACTTCTGGCAAGAACTAACTGTTTACCAATAAATGATGTTTTATATCGCATGCGTTTAAGGCAAAATGGTCTTTGTCAGTTATGTGACAGTAATGATATAGAGACCACAAATCATTTTATGTTTGAATGTCCAGCTTTTGAAAACCTAAGAGTCGATTTTTTCTCTGAGATCACAGAAACCCTATCTAGTAATGATCTACCCATTGATTTTATTGGATTGCCGTCAATTGATAAAGTTCAACTGCTGATTGGAGATCATGGCTTTTATTTTAATGAAAATATAGGTAAAATTTTGGATATAAAAGTCAAGAAATACTTGAAGAATCTGGTATATACAAGAGAGCAGTACATATTAAATTCTTAAAAATTATCTCCATCAGTGATTGACTGTATAATTATGTTGTTATTTTCTTAATATTTAACACACTGTTATATTTTGAATGCGCTTATATTGATATTAATTTTAATGCAAGATGTAAATGATGAACTTTAAAAAATAACATTTTTTTTTAAAGAAAAAGAAACATTTTTATGCATATCATATTTTTATTGAGAAAAGCTCTTTTATGAATTTTATGAATAGCAATATAGTATTTATCTATTTTATGTATTTATTGTTGCTTAATCATGTTATGTAAATATTGCATTGTTTTATATTGAATGTGTCATTTTAGACGCAACTTCTACTACCCCGGTAGAGGTTGCCCCCGTTGTAAAGGGGTAGCTTTCTAAATAAATATATATATATTACAAAACATGTACATAAACACATACGAGATCTATGTGTAAATTACGTATTTCAGCCCATAGATTAAATACATGTATAGAAGTTGGGCGTTATAATAAGACTCCTAGAAATGAACGTTTCTGTAAAAAATGTAATACCGGTGAGATAGAAGATGAAATGCATTTTTTACTTTTATGCAATCATTTTGAAACTGATAGGAAAAATATATTAGATTTAGTGG
>MJUT01023552.1:121297-131668 GCA_002080005.1 Gigantidas platifrons
CAAAACGTCTAGTGCCTGTGGTTGATCATTCTTGGGGGAGCTTATTCTGAAGAAACCATTGAGATATTGAAATGAAACTTGGTATTTATGTTCCTATCAATGTTGGTACTTTGATGTCGATCGGAAATGACCGACAGTAGAGGACATGGTTTACATAATAGAAACTCTATGGGAAAGCGGGTTCTGCATCTTCTTTAGAACCACTGAACAGACTTTAATCCAGAGGCGTAGCATCGGAATTTATATTGGTACGGCGGAACGGACGCCTTGCTAGGGGGGTTTGGCATGCTCCCCCAAGAACATTTTTAAAAAAGGGTGCAATTCTTTGCTATTTGGGGGCATTTCCAAGACTTTATTTTTCATAACATTAGCATATTTTTTTTCGATTTAAACGTTACGTTATGAGTTGTTCAAAATCAAATAGTCTTTACATTTTAGTTATGTTAATGTTTGATGAAAGTGAAATAAAGGAAACAAGATTAGAATAGTATTCAAAAACATAAATCAGGAGACAAAGAATAGGTAGATAAAACGGACAATTACTACAAACAACAGAAAACAACCAAAAAGAACACACTCAAAAAACAAAAGATAAGGGAGCAACTCAGACTCCAACAAAAATTAGGAACACGGAATTATTTTATGTGTTTTTTATTGATTGATAACAAGTAAAACAATGCCGGATTGATTACCTTAAAAACCGGGTTAAGTTCGATAGCTCGTACTTAGGTGGGTTTTCCAGTTTGTCATGGAATACATTTATCTATTTTCTCGTATTTCGTGTATTAGCTATAACTTTTTTTTCTATTTTTTTTAGGCACGGCATGCCGTACCAATCAAAATTATTGGTACGGTGAATGCCGTGCCTGCTGCTACGCCTCTGTAACCATATTTAGCAGATATTTTCCCCAACGAGTTCTGGCACAGCCGTCACATGACTTTGGATATTTTGTTGAAGATTTTTTTCTCAACAACATCCTTTAGGTTTTGAATGAATTTTATAATACATGAATCTATTAATGAGGGGTCCATATTAATGTTCTACGGAAGCAAACACGGAGGTGTGAAAATATATCTTGTTATATATCTGGAAAAAATAATTAAGAAACAAAGTCATATCGAAACATTTAACAAAGTCGTGTGCACACGTTAGTAGTTTATTGGGGGGGATATGGTATTTAACGCCACTTCCAACACTATTTCAGATATATGACGGTCAGTTTTATTGGTGGAGAAAACCACCGAACTGCTGCAAGTCACTGTCAAACTTTATCACATAATGTTGTATCGAGTGCACCTTGCCTTGAACGGGGATCGAACTCACAACTTTAGTGGGGATAGGCACTGATTGCACAGATAGTTGTAAATCCAACTACCGTATTATCACGACCAAGAAGGCCCCTTTTTGGGGTTTGGTAAATATGTATTAGAAAAAATAAACAATTAAATTGGTTATCCCTTAGTTCATTCTGTCAACATTTTTTTATAATCTGATATAAAAAATATTGAAAGTATATAAACAAGGAGACTCTATTAGCCCCACTCTCTTTAATATCTTCATAAATGACCTCAGTGCAAGCTTTAACACTGAAGAGTGTAAACCTCCAGAACTTTTAAATTCTAGAGTTGGTTCTCTTGCATTTGCAGATGACCTCTTTATTATATCTGAGAGTAAAGAGGGACTCCAAAATAGTGTTAATAAACTTAATATGTTTTGTGATAACTGGCAACTGACTTTAAATGTTAAAAAGACAAAAACTATGGTTGTCCAGCAGAATACTAGTAAGTTAGCCCATTCATAGATTTTAAAGGAGATGAGATACAGAATGTAATGGAATATACATTTTTAGGTTGTTTATTTAAGTGTAATGGTAACCTTAGACATACATTGTAGTCTAGAAGAGCTGGCAAAAAAGCAAGGCAAGTTTTATTTTCCTTGTGAGAAAAGACTTCATCTCTTGGTGTATTACCTATTTCGGTTTCGATTAATCTCTTTGACAAATTGGTTAGACCTATTTTGACCTACAATTCTGAAATATCTTTTATGGATTATTTTCTTGTTTACCATAGGGCAAAGCAAAGAGCTATACTAAGAAATGGAAACATGAACCATTTCACCTTTATTGATAGAACCCCCTTCGAAAAAGTTCACTTGAATTTTTGTAAGCATCTTCTGGGAACAAAGAAGACCTCAAATATATGAGTGAGAGCAGAACTTGGTAGATTTCCTGTTGAAAATTTTTATTAATTTGCAAATCCATTATTAAAAGAGGCTTTTGAACTTTCAAAATCTCTTGATTCACAAGGTGTTTATTCTAGGTGCACATATGTAAAAAAACATTGAACCAGACAGCGTTCAAATAAATAAAGTTGCCAGTTGCAAGTAAATCTAAAGGATGTTAAGCATTTAAAATTAGATATTTAAAATGGAATAACCGAAAAGTATAAAAATTTATATAAAAGTAAAATAGACAAAATTGATGAGAGCAGCAAGCTTTTTCTTTATAAAAATTTAGAACCTTCATTAGAAAAAAAAATCTATTTATCGTTTAATGATTTTTCAATCAGGAATATTTTTACGCAATTTTTATCAGTGACCACAGTCTTGAAATAGAAGGGTCGATATAATAAAACTCCATGTGAAGAAAGACCATACAAAAATTGTGGAGTCATTGAAGATGAAGCTCATTTTATTTTAAAATGTAAAATAAATCAGAATCTGAGAGAATCTCTATTTAATAATATTGAATTAGATAATGAAATTTTCATAAACTTTTCTGATGAACAAAAGTTAGTCTATTTACTAAATCCTGCTTCCGTGCGACATGTTAGAGTTATTGGCTTCTATTTGAAACGGTCATTAGAACTGAGGACAGAAGTCTTATTGCTACATAAATAACTCATTATGTTTGTCTTTTTTTTTCATGCACACAATTGTTTGTTTGTTTGTATTTGTCACAGACATGGTTATATATGTTTAATGACAATAAAGTTATTATTATTTGATAACTATATTTATGTTTTGTAGAGCCAACCATGTCAGTTACGGAATATATTCCCTGTTTTAAGAGATTCTGCGATGTTTATCCAAGTTGTAAGAGACTTACACACAAACTTGCAAGATTGTTCAACACATGTGACTCGGGAAAAGAGAAAACTCGCCGTTCTAATATCAAATTTGATGAAACAACAGAGAGACTACGAACTGAAGTTGAGAATTCCCTAGATGAAATTGCGAATATTACAAAAAGAAAAGTATCCGAATTTAGAATTGGAAAAACATCTGTGAAGTCACAAGCAAATCAGACCTTTGACTCCATGGAACCGATGACATGGAGTGAAGTTGGAGTAACTAACGGGAAATGGCGGGAACACAAGAAGGACAACTATGATGGCCTAATTGTTGTAGGATGTGTAACTAATGAACTTATCCCTAAAGTAATTAAGACAACGAACACTGCTATATGTATGGACCACCAGATGTATGCATTAGTGATGGCACAAGCCTTAGTACATCATTATCTGGTACAGGAACCAGACGGAAGACTAAGAAACAAATCTATTGATATCGGAAATTGTTCAGAGGAAAAACGAAGAGATAAAGGAGGCATTATATACGTAGCGTACAAGCTAGAATCCGAGGTAAGTGTTTGGCTATTTGAATAAAAGCCTGGCAAATGTGTTGTTTTCGGCTTTTAATCACAGGCGCTCATGAAAAGGAATTATCCTTCTTTTTTTTCTTTTTTCTTTTTAACTTTCTGTGTTTACATATTTATTTACAATACAATTTCTTTTGTTTTCTTTATTATTTCATCTCGTTTTGCTTATTTTAGCTTGTTCGTGTCCATATTCGACACTATGTGGAGATTATAAGTATATATGGTCGACACGTGTAAGTTGCTGTTAACATAAGATTGTATGAATATGGACATGAACAAGTTAAAAAAAAAAGGGAAAAAGAGATGAAATAATAAAGAAATAAAGAAATTTTATTGAAAATAAATATGTAAGCAGAAAGTAAAAAAAAAGGGTGTTGGTAATTCTGTGCCACGAGATGAAATAATAAAGAAATTTTATTGAAAATAAATATGTAACAACAGAAAGTAAAAAAAAAGGGGTATTAATTTGGTAATTCCGTGCCATGAGTGACTGTGCTTTTAATCAAACAAGCAACAATTTAGAACTCATTCTTTTGATGAAAAGTTCAAAATGAAATTTAACCAATTCCAAGAATAGCTTTTCTTTTGCACATATAAATGGTTATAGAATAGGTACCGTTGTGGTCATGAGTGTGTGTTGTTAGATGTAAATCTACCTATGCAATCAGTTCCTATCACCACAAATGTTGTGAGTTCGAATACCGCTCATTGCTAGGTGTACTCGATACCACATTATGTGATAAAGTTTGTAATTGACCTGCGGCAGGTCGGTGGTTTTCTCCACACTGTGTTAGCGCTAAACGATCGTCACGTCGCCAAATGCTAATCCAACTTGAAAGTGGCGAGAAGATTTTCATTCCCGTTAGCCACAGTGGTGAAAACAAAATAAAGAAAAGTAATATTAAAGTCATACGGAAATCCGGTGCGGTTATGTAGTCTTTCAGGAATTCTCGCGATAATGATTGGTTTAGCTTTTGATTCCGGGATTTTTAGGTCTGTGTCCGAAATTGATTAATAAAATAGTTTTTGACCTGGTTCCCCTTCTCGATCAATTATTTTCTTTCGACTCTCGATCAACTATTTTCCAGTTTAATTTATTGATATTGGGGAAAAGGCATGGCGAAGCCACTTTTGTTTTAACCAAACGAACTTTCGATTTATTTATTTCTCATTTCTATGACATAAAATCTTAGTTCTCACATTTAATTATGTTCTTATATGCAAAGGTTTGCCATTCAAAATTTGTTGAAACCAATTGCACAGGGACGTTTCAGATTTTTATCGATCCAAATCCGATTGGGATTTAAAATTGCGATCTATTTATAGAACTGTTTACATTGCAGACACGTGTGATTGTTAATATTTTTTAATTGTAGAGGTATTCACATTAGTTTAAATATGTTTAAGCTAATGTTAATACCTCTGCAATTGAAAAATTGACTTTGAAAGACAGTAGTTTTATTCCATTGGTGCAATCTGATAATAATAATTACAGCCTTTGGTTTTACTTGCATCAGTTTTTGACTGTCAGTGTCGATATACGTTTGTGCTATATTTTCATTCCCTAGCTATATAGTTGGAGCACTGAGCAAATTGTCAGGGTCATCTATCTTCTGCTGAAGACTACACAAATATGACTTATTACAATTTGTGTGACATAAGTATAAGATCAAAGCACAGTAATATTTCAAAAGGAAAAAGGGGGAGGGGATGTACATATAAAAAATCATTGGTATGCTAGACTCCAATAGTCAAGGTAGACACAAATAAATATTTGACATTAAATGGATGTCCTTTAGGCAATTATGAATTAAAAAACAAAAAACAAATCGGATCAGACAGCTTTTTACTAATTTCTAAATTTGGGCAGGGTAACTTCGGACAGGTCCAAAGCATTGTTTCGAATTATCGCCATTAACTTCTCCCAGAAGTCCCCCCACTTCTCTCTGTTCTCTTTAACTTCTCCATCTTTTATTTAGTCGTTGTTACATTTTTTACTTTATTATTTATTGTTTACTATAATTTTGTCATTCATATTTTTTTCCAGTCTACTAATTTTGAATGTAATAGGTGGAGATATATGTTTGCCTGTTTACTTAAGTTCAACTGTGCAATTTTGATAGATTTTGTTATGCTAAACCTTAATTTTGTTAGATTTTGTTGGGTTATAATGCATTGAATAAGGGTAATAACAAAATTACCTACTGTAACTCGGAACAATCTTCCAAAGGAAAGGCAAAATTCATAAGTGTACAAACAGACAAAATCAGTCAACAACCGGAAAACTGGGAAAACCGTAATGACCATGACTTGGTACAGGCATTTCCAAAGAAATTGTGGGTTGAATCAGATTTTACTGTTAATTATTAAACTTTAAAAAATTATGATTCTTTTTGTCTTTGTTCAATGTGGCTAAGTGAATACTTTTGTGGCTAAGAGAAATTACTTCATATTAGCCACGTTGGCTAATGCAAAAATCTGTCTACCGCTAACACAGCCACATACTCCGGTTACTTCCACCAATAAATCTGACCGACACGATATAACTGAAATATTGTTTAAAATGGCGTAAAAGTTAAACACCATAACTCTAACGATTGATACTTTCACAAATAACCACGGATATATTCTGTTAGTCCATCAGCCAAGTCTGAAAAGCTTCTAATAACAAACTTTGTATGATATCCGTGTAGACCGCATTTTTATTGCATGTTAAATTAAAGTTTGATATTTAAATTGTCGATTTCCATGTGTTGTACTAAAATTAAAAACGCGAAAATAGTATAAATTCAGCCTTTTTCTACCTACGTGTACCCGTGTGCTTTCGCAGTGGGGTTCAAGAGTTTGTATAACGTTTCATACACATGACCGCTTTGATGTTGAAAATTGGATTATCTATATTTGGTACAAGTATAAAAATAACATAATTCGCCATATCATTTAAGGAATATTTGAAATTGTTAAACAGGTTATACGATATAACCTGGTTTGGGTCAGTTTGTGCGAAGCGGTTTATTAAAAGCGTAAACTGACCCAAACCAGGTGATGCAAGTATAACCTGTTCAATAATTTGAAATATTCCTTATAATTAATTTTTTACAACAAAATTGAATGATTCCTCGATTTTAATTACGATTTTTTCATGTGACTATTTGAATTTGTCGTTGGTGGATGAACACATTGGTGACGTCACAATACCAACCCAGGTTATGGAGTATAGACAAAATTTTCTCCAGACGGATTAGCCAATCAGATTGCGGTATTCAACTTAAATTAAATTATTAGAAAATAACACATTTTCATAAGAGATATACGTTCTCGGAAATGTAGTAGTTTTTGTGCCTAAAAATAGCATGTTTTTAACTATTATACACATAACTGGACGGGATTAATCGTAAAACATGTCAAATAATCATGAAAACATCATGCTCGATTCAATCGCTACATTTAAATATTTTTTACAACTATTAATTATTCCAAAACGCGCTTTTTACAGAATCAAACCATTAAGCTAAATATATCTGGATTTTCAAGTTATAACCGAAACGGTTTCATATTACAAATAATTGTTTAACCAGGCTCAAGCTAGCGACCAATTTCTAGCGACCAATAAGCTAGCGACCAATAAGGCAATATGTCTCAAAACCAAAAAAAAAATAATAAGAGTAAAATGTACTTTTAAAGATTTCTAGCGACCAATAACAAATATATTACTGTAAATGCACATTCAACACAACGACTCGACATCGGGGCATACGGGAAATATTTCTAGAGCCCCCCCGCCCACACAATACAAAGCTAACATTTGACACCCGACAGTGGACCTGATGTGCAGAATCCCACACGGGCACTCAGGTGAGTGAAAGACCCAGGCGATACATTTTACGTTTTATTTCACATGTTCTCCCGAACATAAACTATTTCTTTTCTTTACTGGACTAAATAACGAAGAAATAAATATTTTTCGGATGGCGAGTTTGCAAAAACACTTTAAATAAACACAGATTAAAAAATAATTTACTTTCATGTAAACCGGTAAATAATTTGGGCAGCGTTTTGTCACACAACACAAAGTCATAAGATTCGGTTCACATGAAGACTTCTTATCAATTTAAAATTAGTGTTATTATAGAACATTAGAAAAATATAACGATAAGTTTAATGAAAAAATAAACAAAATCTAAATGCCGCATGTGCGTGTAACATTTATGTAATAAATAATATTATTATGTTTTATCTACACGTATTTCTTTTTAAATTGTGAATTTAAAAGTGCCAAATCACCAATTTAATTCACCAATCAGAGCTTATAACATATACAAAAGTAGTCTTTTTTAAAAGAAAATAGTTCCTTTCGCTTTGTTGTAATTTGAAAAAAAAAATGGAAAGGTATACACACTGGTAGTTGCAGGTAAATATATAAGGTTTATTTGAGCCCAAATTTGGTTATATTTAGTTGCATTGGAATCCTTTATGGGGGTTTTGATGAATGACCTATAAATACGGAAATTCCGGGAATGACGTTGCTATTTGTAGAGTAGGGAATATCCCAGAGCATGGTTTTTCACTGCATATCAAAGTTGAAATTTGACACCCTGCTGTGGGCTTGAGATGCAGAAACCTATCCAGGCACTTAAGTCAGTTAAAGACCGGGCAATACCTTTGATTTAAACCCCAAGTGGGCAAGAATTTTGCCGTCCTTGATATATTTTTCATAGGATATTAATAGAGACCCCTCCACAATTTTTTTTTCATATATCAAAGTTGATATTTGACACCCTGCTGTGGGCTTGAGGTGCAGAAACCCACCAAGGCACTTAAGTCAGGTAAAGACCTGGGCAATACCTTGACTTAAACCCCAAGTGGGCAAGAACTTTCCCGTCCTTGATATAATTTTCAAGGGATATTTAAAGAGAACTTTTTTTTTCAAAAATCAAAGTTGTTATTTGCCACCCTGCTGTGGGGTCTCTATAAATATCCCACAGTGGGATGTCAAATATCAACTTTGATATTTGGAAAAAAAATGGAAGGGGGGCGGGTCTCTATAAATATCCCATGAAAAATATATCAAGGACGGCAAAGTTCTTGCCCACTTGGGGCTTAAATAAAAGGTATTGCCCGGGTATTTAACTGACTTAAGTGCTTGGGTGGGTTTCTGCATCTCAAGCCCACAGCAGGGTGTCAAATATCAACTTTGATATATGAAAAAAAAATTGTGGAGCGGTCTCTATAAATATCCCATGAAAAATATATCAAGGACGGCAAAGTTCTTGCCCATTTGGGGTTTAAATCAAAGGTATTTCCCGGGTCTTTAACTGACTTAAGTTTCTGCACCTCAAGCCCACAGCAGGGTGTCAAATATCAATTTTGATGTATGAAAAAAAATGGTGGAGGGGGGTCTGTATAAATATCCCAGGAACAATATATCAAGGACGGCAACATTCTTGCCCACTTGGGGTTTAAGTCAAAGGTATTGCCCGGGCGTTTAACTGACTTAAGTGCCTGGGTGGGTTTCTGCACCTCAAGCCCACAGCAGGGTGTCAAATATCAACTTTGATATTTGAAAAATAAATTTGTGGAGGGGGGTTATCTATTAATATCCCATGAAAAATTTATCAAGGACGGCAAAGTTCTTGTCCACTTGGGGTTTAAATCAAAGGTATTGCATGGACCTTTAAGTCACTGCAGCCTGGGTGAGTTTCTGCACCTCAATCCCACAGCAGGTTGTCATACAATGTATATCAACTTTAATATGCAGTGAAATACCATGCTCTAGGATATTCCCTACTCTACAAATAGCAACGTCATTCCCGGAATTTACCCCGTATTGATAGGTAATTCATCAAGACCTCCATAAAGGATTCCAATGCAACTAAATATAACCAAAATTGGGCTCAAAATAATCCTTGCATATTTACCTGCAACCACCATTGTTTATACCTTTCCATTTATTTATTTTTTATATACAACAAAGCGAAAGGAAATTTTTTCTTTTAAAAGGACTACTTTTAAGTTCACCTGGACCGAAGGTCCATGTGAACTATTGTCATCATTTGGCGTCCGTCGTCTGTCGTCTGTAAACTTTTCACATTTCAAGCTTCTTCTCCGAAACCACTGGGCCAATTGGAACCAAACTTAGCAGGAATGTTCCTTGGATGGTCCTCTACAAAGTTTCTGTTTTTTGTTCCAGTCGGATATTCAACATGACTGCCAGGGCCAATAATATGCTCTGATTGGCTGAAATTACAAAAATCTTCTTCTCTGAAACTAAGAACCTGACTGAACCCAAACTGTAATGAATGATCATTGGAATGTTCTTTACCAAGTTTCTGTTTTTTATGCCGATCGGAAATCCAAGATGGCCACCACTGCAGGACATATATTAACATTGGACCCTATGGGAAAATGTTCAAATGCCTTCTTCTCAGAAACTACAAATATGATTAAAGCCAAACTGTACATGAATGTTCATTGGATGGTCCTCTACAAACTTAAGGTTTTCTGTTTCGATATGAAATTCAAAATGGTGGCTACGGCAGGACTTAGTTTAACATTGGACCCTATGTGAAAAATGTTTCAAAACGATTCTTCTCTGAAACCACTTGGACAATTGAAAGCAAACTTCCCAGAAATGATCATTGGAAGTACCTCTACCAAGTTTATGTTTTTTATGCCGATCGGAAATCCAAGATGGCCACCACTGCAGGACATA